>CM021106.1:45122320-45230260 GCA_007115665.2 Sequoiadendron giganteum
TTACATGTTATTTTATTCCTTCTATCTTTTGTAGTGTAGCATACTCCTTTTGATTCACTATTTTAGTTATTCCCACAACTTGTGTGGGTCACTTGGTTCTTTTTTTTTTAAATAAATCCAAAAATAGCATTTGTGAAATACTTGTTCAATTTTGTATTTTTCCTTTTTGTTAACAATGTATGAAACATTGTGAATGAATATAAGAATGAAAGCATTTTATTTTTCATTTCAAACAATACTTAATGTTGTAAATGATAAACAACAACTGAACACATTGCACTTAAACAACTAAAAAATTAAATGTATGCAATGGTTAAAGCACTTGCATAAATAAAATGAAACTCTTCACCTTAAGATGAACCTTAATCAATCAGCTCTTCCAATTTGAGTTGTGGTGAAAAATTGATAATAGGTCTTAAAAGGATATTGGCAAGTTGTTGTCCACTCAAACTTAACTTTTTTGGTGAGGAGGAAAAATAAAGGGGTTGCTATTTTACTGAAGTCCTAGATGAACCTTTTATAGTATCTTTCATAGCCTAGAAAGCTTCACATATCTTTTTCGCTTTTAAGGAACTTGTAGGTTTGCAATTACTTCTACTTTATTGGGGTCCACTTTAATGCCTTGCTTTGAAACATAATGTCCTAATACTACACCTTCTTCCATCAACATTTAACACTTCTCATTGTCAAGGGATAAATTGTGGTCTTGAATTTGTTATAATACTTTCTCAAGATTTTTCAATGCCACTTCATAAGTATCTCCATTTGTGGTAAACTCATCTATATACACTTCCATGCATTCATGGGATAGATCAAAGAAAATGCTTAATATAACCCATTGAAATGTAGCAAGGGCATTGCATAGCTTGAATGGAAGGACCGAGTAAGCATAAGTGCTCCAAGGATAAGTGAAGGTTGTTTTATTTTGATCCTTTGGTGCTATTCTAATATAGTTATAACTAGTGAACTCATCTAAGAAGGATAATTATTTATTTCCTACCAAGGAATCCAAGAGTTGATTAATGAAGGGTATACAAAAGTGATATTTTATAGTAGTTGAATTTATCTCTCAATAATCCACATAGACATACCACTTCCACCATTTTTTAGGTACTATCACTAAAGGTGAGACCTAATGACTATTTGATATAAGATAAATGAATCCAGTATCCAATAACTTTTGTAATTCATTTTTCACAATATCTTGGACAATAGGGTCCATTCATCATCGAGGTTGTCTAATATGTCTACATCATTCCTTAATGTAAATTTGGTGTGTGCACAAATTTGGATCAATACCTTTCATGTCATGATAATCCTAAGAAAATATTATTTCAAGTGATATTATAGTACTAAGATCAATTCAATATATTGTTGCTCAATTAATTGATCATTAATGTTGAGCGATCTGCCTAGTGAGATTTCAACATGTTTAGCCATTATTGTCATGGAATTAACATCTGAGCAAGATATATTAAAGTTGTAATTGTTCGATAATAAATCATGAAATATTCATGCAATAGAAGTGTATTTTGGTGATTATGCTACAAGAAGAATACTGTGCAATGGGTAAGATAAGCATACTAAACAAGAATGTTGTTGTGAGTCCCTCCCAAAGTTGTTTTGCATAATATTTGGGAGGACAATATCCCTATTTTACATTTCAATTATTTGAATTTTCTTAATTTTCATTAGTGTTTGGAGAATTCAATTCATTATCCCCCAAATCAAGCCAATTAGTTGCTCCATTTTGGCTAATGGCTATGTTGCAAGGTACAAGACAAGTTTCATTGTCACATTTACGTTGAAGATTATCATTTCACATGAACTACAACCTATAAAAGCATCGGTTTTTTCCAACCATGATCATCCTATATATTAGAGGATAACCTAAAAAATTATCTTTTGGATATAGGACCATGAAATCTCTAGGGTTTTCCCAAGAATTAAGTGTTATAACTATGTATTCTATAACTCCTTCATATTGACAATTGAATTATTTGTTGACTATAGTATTGTTGGTGTTGGTTGAAGGTTTATTAACTGGAGGTTTTTCATAGTTTATTTAGTCACAACATTAATAAATTCTTCTAAATCTATTGGATTATTGTGTATAAGAATGCCATTAATGTACACATCTACCATTGGACTAATATGGTTTATATACTTGGGAACAATTACCTTGCCTAACATGATATCTACAAGTTTTCGAATCACTTGAACTATTTATGGATCTTTTCTTTTGTGATTTGGTTTATTTAAACACAAATACCTCATATTTTTACCATATATGGGAACACATTTTATGGCTTGAAATAAGGTAATTTTTATACAAATATTTTTCAATTGGTCAAGAAAGTCAAATTCAGGTAGAGGTTCAAACTCTTTGGTATTCAGTTTTTCTAGAAAAGAGGTTCATTATTAACTAATTCTTGCTTGGGATGGTGGTGTATATCACTTGGATGTGGGTTAGCATCAATAGGAATCTCCTCAAAAGGAATTTCCATGATCAATGGAGATGTACGGACAAATAACATTTTTCTTGGGTGGAGTTGCACATTGTTTATATCCACAACATAAGTTGGATACTATTGGATATCATTAGTGTAAGCCTTTTGAATAGGATTATTGTTAGGATCAGGCATAGGATAAGCTATAAATTGTGTGTCTTATGGTGGAGTAGGAGCAAAATTGCTAGGGTTTGGTAAAATAACTAGTTGTTCCTACTATTGTTACAAGTAACTTGGATTTGGATTATGCCAGGGTTGATTCCCTCACCATTGTTATTTCCATGCAAACTATGGTGATTGATAGTATTTTTTTGGGCATGTGGTTGGTAAGGTTTTTGTGAAGGGTAAAAATGTACTAATCTAAAATGAAAAATGAACAAGAATGCAAGAAGAACACAAAACACCTCACACCTCAAAACGATTAGCCTAAGTTAAACACAAGACAAAAAGAAGATAGAAGTGAAAATCAGATTGATATACCTTTTATCCATGTTTCCCTTGGTTGTCCTTTTAATAGTTGATAATATGTGTGCTCCTTGATGGAAAAATGATGCAAAGTGATTGAAATACAAAATGAGGATGTAAATGGTTAAGATGGATGGATATTGAATGAAAAATGATGTGATAACAACTTATGGAGGTTCAAATGGCTCAAGATCATAAGTTGGCTAAGAATGCATAAGGATCCCTTAATGAAGGAAAAAGGGGGTTATTTATAGGAGAAGTTGAATTCTCTAGAGAATTCAACGGTCAAGATTGAGCCATCATGACCAAGATGGAGGGCTGTGGTGAGTTGAGGACTCACAAGCCCTCACATTTGGACATGTGGCGGGTGAATTGTCCAAAGGACAAGGTGAGATGGCAAGGGGTACAAATGACATGTAAGAGGCCATGTGGCCCCAAGGTACTTGTACTTGCAAGTACCTTGGGATGGGAGATGATTTCTTTAAAAATTTATTCCTTGGCCCCATATGGGGCTGAAAGTGACAAGTGATGACATTTAGAAAGTCATCATTTGTCAACATAGGGAATGAGAAAGACCTTGGAGAAATAAAAGTGTATTTTTAATTCACTTTTAAGGAGAGACTAAAGGATAAAACAAGATTCCTTTAAAAGAGGTCCTTGTCCTTTGGGTACGATGTGACACATGAGATGTCATGGGGAAGACAAATGCATGAGAGGAATAAGTGTAAATTTTTAATTCAAATGGGAAAGAGGTCAACCCAAAAAGGTAAGTACCAAGAAAGTTGACATAAGGACATGTTAAAAGGGGTAAGTGATTAGGATTAAAATTGTGCAAACAAATGATTAAATTAATTAATGATCATTAGAGGCAAGTGGCAAGTTATGGAGGATGTGACATTAATCCTAATTAAGGATATGCACATCTTAACGAAGGATTAATTAAATTAATCCAGTTTAGTGAAAGGTCACGGAGGATGTGACAAGAATGAATTAAAAATGCTAAGGATAATTGACCAAATTAAATAAATTGATTGCATTTATTTAATTTAGAGATGAAGTGGGCTCATGTATAAAGTATTTAATTGATTAAATTAAATGCCTTAGAAACGTTAGGGAAACAAAAATATTAATGAAAATAAATAATTTAATTAACATTGATGAAGGGGATGAAGAAAAGGGATAAATTTGTCCTTATGTAAAGGGTCAAATTTAGGTGTCTACAGATTCATATGCAAGTTAGAACAAAGATTCCCCATGAAATTCATTAGCAATGCTCAAAAATAGAAAGAAGATGAAAAATGAGACAAAAAACTAAGTTAAATTCTATTTAAGCAATGCAAACACTTAATCCCATGGGGGAATTGGTGCCAATTATGTGTAGAAATTGGCCCTTTCCCAACTCCTTTGTAAGATTGATGATTTGATGGAGATTGATCCAGTTTGTTGATGAAGAACACGATGATTTCTTGACAAAACCTGCAATAACCTAGCTATGGTGATGGAAAATTCTCAAGAAAATGGATGAAATTGCTTTCAATATGAAGATAATAACTTTGCTCTCAAATTGTGGATGAATAATGAGAAGGAAAGCCTCTTATTTATAGATGATCTTGAGAGAAGAAGAGGCAAAGTTGATGAATGTGAGATCATTCAACATCCAATGGCCAAGTGCCTCTTGTCAAGATGTGAACGGAGGAAGGTTGTGCACATTTTGATGAATTAGCCAAAAAATATTATTAGGTGGATTTCAAATTTGAGAAATGACTTGTTGAAGAGGGAAGGAAAATGACTTAAATTCCACTTGGCTCAATGCACAAGGACATGCAAGATGAGAGTGAATGAATGCTTTGTTGGAAGGACAAATCCACTTGGAGGGATTTTCAAATTTGGAAGAATATTCCTCTTTTATACCATGTTGAGAGAAAATAGGGATTTAATAAATCAAAATAAATGATTTATTGTGCAAGTTGCATTATCTAGAGAATGTGACATTGATTGGAATTAAATTAATCAAAAGTTAATTAATTTAATGAGAGATTAGGTGATGCGACCATTTTGACTTAGATTTATGAGTTGATTTAAATCAAGATTGAAAAGAAAGATTTAATTAAACACATGATTTGATTTATTTAACAAAAAGGGGATGATGTTAGATTAAATTAAATAAGGTTTAATTTAAATAAATTATTTAATTAAACAAAAACTTAGGGTTAATTAAATAAAATTGATTAATTTAATCAACAAGGAATAATACCTTAATCAGATAAATAATGATTTATTTAATTAAGGGATGAAAAGTGATGACAAGCAGAGGGTGATTTGGGATGAAACGATGTTTGTAGTTAGGATTAAGTGTGTCAAATCAAATTATATATTTTTTGTGTCTACACAAAGAAATATAATGCAAGGGTTTTGGGGCCCAATAAAATTTGAAAAATTGTGAAGCTAGGGTATTAAACTCAAAAATCCTAAGGTAAACCATGAACATCAAGGTGAAAGATTATGAAAAATGTCAAGGAACCCATCAAAAGATGTCAAAATTTTGAAGGTCCATCAGGGGCTGCCCTCAGCTAAGTCATCACTTGGTTTTAGCTCTTGGACTTCTAGCTCAATCCTTGAAACCACTGCAGGAGGTTGTGCACTTGGTTGCTCCACTTGTCCTTTAACTTGGTTGATGGCCTCTTGACATAGCTCACACATGAACTTAGAATGTGCCAAATCATGGAGCCTACACCAACCAGGTAGCAACAACACCTCCAAATTCACTTTGTGTCTTAGCTTTGACCAATCCCTTGTGAGCCTTAGGATGAGTTCATCATATCTTTCCATCACTGAATCCTCATCAACACCTGGGAAGGGAGTTTGATGGTAGAAAGTCATGGCTTGTGGTTGTTCCCACTCCCCTAGATCCTCCTTTTCAGATGCTTGATCACTTCCATTTATGAAGGAAAGGTCCTCTAATCTTATTTCACTTATGTTTTCATCATCACTTTCTGCTGCCCCAAGTCTTTCAGCCTCTTCTCCTTTCTGTCCTTCAACATTTGTAGCGACTGTCTCAACAGATACTGCTGCAAATTCTACTAATTCATCTTCCGTGTAGGGCCTTTAAACTATTAGCTGCTCTTCTTCCTGAGTGAAGGATTGCTCTTCACCTATGGGGAAAAGATCTTCTAATCCTCTTCTAGCTAAACTTTCATCAAAGCTTCTTGTTGTCCCAAAGAATCAAAATCCTTCCTTTTGATTCTCAGTCTCAATGTCTATTGTCCCAGGACTTACTTTTATGGAACTTCTTGGTTTAATTTCAGAGTGTTGTCCTCCAGATGTTGAAAACTCTCTTGCCTTAGTGGGTGGCTCCTCTTCATTGATATTTGACTATTCTAACTTGTCCAAATAGCTCCTAGCTTGGGAAATGATGCTTGCACATGATGGACAAGTAAATTTTGAGAGAAGTACATTATGGACCCTACACCACCCAAACATCAACACTTCTTCTTGTCTTAATCCATCTTTGTTGCTTAAGTGCTCTTGGATCAACTCCTCGAAGGCTGTGGCTGCCATGTTAGCTAATTCTTCTTTCGAGTTTGATGGAGCTAAGGGTTAATATATTTCCCAAAAGGGAATCTCTCCTTGCAATAACATTTCAATTCTGCCCAAGAATGTTAGACATTCCAATTCATTGTGTTTGTGAGTGCCATGGATTCTACATTTGTTTGTCAATGCAAAATGCTACAATGACTTGCTCAATCTCCTATTTAAGTCCCCTTTGTAGCTGAGTGATGTCAACTTGCAGTTGCTGCTCCATATTGGTTCATATGTTGCTTTTATCTTCAATTTTTTGATTTCAAATTCCCAGCATATGATGAGATCTTTTCTATCTTAGATTTTTTACTAGAAGGTGCATTAAATTTCTAGCTTTGTAGCCTCAAGCTCAACCATTCCCTCCTTATAACACCATTTATGTTGGGTGTTTTTTCACCTTCTCAACACAGGTAATGCATAAGTGCAATTCCTCTCTTGAAAGGCAATTACCTACAAACATATTGCAGAAAATCACCCCAAAGTCTCTTGGGTGTCAAGTCATGACAATGCTTGGAATAGTTCAATTGGTTGATGTGATTTGTTGGTAATCACAAGGAGGCCTTTATAGTTTACAAAGCATGGGAATTTGGGTCTGCAAATGGAGTTTCTATGTTTTGGAAATGAATGAATAGTTGTTGTAATTTCACGACAACAGTTTGAAACTCCATTTGTTTATCCGATTTAGCTTTGTAATGGTGCTTAGGATCCTAAACTAGCGAAGGAATTAAAAACAAAAGAAAAAAAAGAAAGGGTTAAGTGAGTTGTTCTAAATCTAAGCTATGAATGAACATTAATAATAGACAGTGCTACAGTAGAAAGACTCCCACAAACTGGGTTTCGCTTGACCAAGAGAACCTACAGCGACACAAAACTAGTGCAATCTCTTAAGGTATGTAGATTTTCATATTATGCATTCACTTCATGGACATACAATTGAACTAAGTTGCAACAATGAAATAAAGAAGCCCAAACTAACTTTACACAACATTTTGTCATCAACAAATTCCAAAAGTATGGGCTAGAAGTCCATCAAATACTATAACAACAACCATTATCAAATCCATTCAAGAAACTACAAGCTAAATCCAACATGGAAATTGAATGATGCAAGCAAGATGAGCAAGATCAAAGAAAACACCCAGATTCATGCAATTCTTCCTTCTAATACTAAAAAATTCCCTTTACACCAATTCACCAACACTTACAAATGAGGGGCAAGCCCCTATTTATATTTTACCAAAAGGAGAATGAATGGCCAAGATTAATTTACAATGTGTGGCCTAGATTTATTACCAACTTTAGGGTTTCACTTACCCCCCAATATATAATTTTAAAAAAAATACATCTTTGTCTTTTTCTTATTTTGTCTTGTAGTGACCCTAACACTATAGCAATTTTGTCTTCTAGCTATTTTTTGGGCTTTGGCTGAAAACTGTGGAAAGCTGCCCTCTGTTTGATGTATTTGAAACATTCTTTCAACTATTCAAGTGCATCTTCTTGTAAATTTGTATTGCTAAAGAGCAGATATGCTACTCTTGATCCTGGTGGACAACTCTTGACAAATCATGATCGTTGGGTGAAAGGATAAAACAATTTCCACTTGCTTTTGAATTTAGTAGACAACCTTCTGATTTATCAACACTGAATTCCTTTAGCATGTAGTCATATGTTTGTCAATGCCCTCTTTGGCACACTATCCATCATTTGAGCATATTTAATTTGAAGCACTACCCCCTTTGGAAATGGATCCCAATCCATCTTGTGTGAAAGCATTCTTCTTGTTGTAGCTCCATCTTTCTGAGGAGTTCCTTCACTTTGAAATCTCTATCATTGATGCAATTCCTCACACGGGTCCACCTTTTGGAAACCTTCCCCTCTTGCAAGCTTGACACGACACCAACCATGAAATTTCTATCAAAGCCTTGATCCACCTGTCAATTTAATACTTGCAACACCCACAAATTCAAATTACTCCAAAAGACAACAAGGCACATACCAATATCCATTATCATGATTTAGGCAACAACATTGCTTGTAATAATAATAATATTTGAATAAAACTCTATTAAAAGGGAGATTTAAAGCATTTGGACTGCATATTAGAACATTCCCCTTTTCTGCCACACATGCCTAGCGATGAATACCTTGATGCAGTTGGGTCTAGTCATTGATAGTGATCCTTTGAAGATAAATATGATATTCAGAGAGGAAATTTTGATCTCTTAAAACCCTATAGGCCCAATTGTCAACACCATTTAAATAACTACAAATATAACCTTAGAATATGAAGGCGTTGGATGTTGAGCGGATTGGTGTTGGGTAAGGACGACAGTGGATGAACGGAACCCCATATAGCCATACCCGTGAAATACAAGGTTCACCTAAAGCTCCAAACACTTTTTTCGACCGGATGTCCTATGTTTCCTCTTTTGTGGTCCAACATTTGCCTTCTTTGCTCTCACATCTTTACTCTCACGAATTGCTTGCATGCAGGAAATCAGGCTGTATGATGTAAGTTTTTAGTTATTAAGTGTCGGCTCTGCCCATGGTTTCTATTGATCAAAGAAATTAGACATCGGGCTCCTATTTAAGATATTTATCCTTGGTCGATGTTGCAGTTAATTTCACACTACTATCATTCTACCCACGCTAGGCTCTTTCCTTGCTTGAGAGGAGTGGGATATGGGTTCCACACGCTTCCATGTTGTTGCAGATGGAATATGTGGAGGCGCTGGCTGTAGGGGACGTGAGTACAATTCCACCAAGACGACGACCAAGAGGTTTGTAGTGCTCGCATGTTTGTTCTCCAAAGTGGGTAACCTAATTTCCACCACTTTGGAATGCTCCATCTCCGAATAAAGTAGGTAAGAATATTGATCTAGATGCGAATTCCTCTCTTTTCCCTCGAATCGTTCTGTGGTTTACTCAACAAAACCTGTCTATGTATTCAGATCTTTTTATGAATTTCTTCATAGAGACTTGGAGTAGCAATCTTATCACAAGTCACGATAGTTAAGGCTTTCGTGGTTTGCATGGAAAAAAATGGGAATTAAGATCTACTTGTAATGGACCTGCATTAAGCCTATCCAACAAAAGATGATGTCTCCTTTGAAGCACGTTCGGGTTAAACAGTCATAGCACCTCTTTCACTGATTACTAAGATGCCATGAGTAAGTTGTGAGAACACAAACGACTCCCTCTATGCCCGCACCCAGAGATCTCCATAATGATGTTAGAATTATACTTCAACCTCCCATGACGATAATCTGAGGGTCCTCACAATGTAGAATTTTTATAATGTTCATAATTGCATATTTATTGTACCTAATTCCTCGTGATAGAGCCCGTCATGATCATACTTTTTCAAAACCTAGCATAGAACTAGTGCAATGGTTAATAATTTTCGCTAATTCCCACAATCCCCCATGTGGAATTATGGTAATGCAGGTATGATTGGTTCTGACGCCACGGGGGGAAACTACGAAGAGTGAATGGACGCCCGTATAAGGCCTCCCAGATTCATGCTATCATAGCACATATGATGCTCGTAGCGTTGATCTTATGTCCATCTCAGATTCAACTTCTTCGTTCATAGCTCAGTAACTTCGTCACTTAATTTGGTAGTGGCACTCGACACGACTCATTGGCTCAATCAACCATCCCTTTATTTTAACAAATTTGCTTGAATTTCAGTTATCTCGTCAATCGATCTCAATGTCTTAGCTTTATGGACTAAAATGATGCGGGGATGCTATCTAGAGATGTCGTTTCCATGGCGGAGGTGGGAATATGCAGAAGGTGTAGTGGAATAGCTGTGTGCGAAGAGGTTGCCTCTAAAGAAATGGCCATGGAGGAAGCGGTTCGCGCAAAGGGGAATTCCATCGGACATGGGAGTGTGGGTGGCAGTTATAGGAATGTCGTTTGGCAGCGGCCTTCAACCACAATGGAACCACAGTCAAACCCGTAAGTGATGATGATGCAGAGGATTCATGTGGGGGGGAGGGTCACTTAAGTGCATCGTGAAAGAGTGATGCCAGCATAGCGGGTGCCCGCAAGCCAGCCTCTGTAGCATGAAAAATCTATCACCCGAGATAACACTGCTTGCTTACAACATTTCTGCGACTATACTTAAACCCCAACGAGAGTATGTCCAACATTGAATCAACCCTTACCCAACGATTACCACCTGAAGAAATAAACAAGCATTAGAATAGTACCAATGCCATCACCCCACAAAGATAGTAACCACCCTCTCCATCTACTTCACCGATGATCACCTACTTCTTGCAGATCGACTTAAAATTTCCATAATGTCTTGAGGTCCACATTAATAAACAAGTCCTTCGCTCATGCATCATAATGGTTTGAATATCTATGGTTTACCAAGCAATAAGACATGATTCAAACAATGTTATAAATTCAAGGTTTACGTAACGCCTTTCTTGACTAACAACCCACGCATTGACTCAAGAGATATTCCTACGGTGTTTTCATGTGCACAACTCCACACATCCTTTATTGATATCCTTAAGGGAAAATGGCTCAAGGTGAACGTCTCATATTTTTGAAAATCCTTGATCTTTACCTTTGCACGTGGGAAAGATTGTGGGAGGTTGCAACGAGAGTGCCACTTTGGACAACTAGGGGATGGTGAGACCCACAACATAAGAATCCGCTTATCCCAAGATTCTTCACACTCACCAATATTGTTAATGGGGGGGTCATGGTGTAAACTATTTGATAACTCCTTAAATGTGTACTAACCATCAAGTCATAAGTACGTGGGCTTTACCAAATTTTAACCCATCATTTCAATTCCAACAATGAAAGCATACATTCATGATGAAAAATTTATTTCACTGAGAAAATGGAGTTTTAAGTCGTTTTTAGAGCAATTCACTACTTTATGTGGGCACACCATGGGTCCCCATTGTGAGCAGGAATGGCAAGCAAGGAAGTTGTTAAGGAGTGTTGTTATTAATGATGAAGTGGATGGGAGCATCCACACAACAGAAGCCTGCATGATGATGCTTGAAAGGATGACAATGGCTAAAGCAGAACCCGCAAGAGAAGAATGTGTGGATATTTTCTTTATGCGTAGGTGTCCCTCATAAGATCAAATGGACGAGATGGATTGAGGCTTCTAGGGTGGTGTCAAACACGCTTTGAAAGTTTTAAGCCTCACCCATGTTGTTCGTCTTAGTAACGTTGCTTGCTAAGCCCCTTTACACTAAGAGTTTGGAGTTCCATGGCCCCCTCATTTATGTCCTTTAGTCTCCATACCCACTAGTAAGACCCACATAATGCCCCTATCAAACCCTTGATGCACATCATAAGTCCTGTGATACAAATAAAACTAAAAATTCTCAAGGGATCACTTTTGACGTTATCCACATCTTGTGACCAAGGCCTTCGTGGTCATTCTTTCATAGACGTCAGTCTTAAGGCCTCGAGGAAACGACGATGGGAGGAATAAGCAGGGAAGTCATAGAGGAACACAGTAAGGGACGGGGAAAGCGAATGACGAGCTCCACAACAAAACGACTCGCAATATAGAAGAGTACTTGGAAGAAAATAAGATGGGTTCTGCTTAAGATGTCGTCATGCAGAGAAATGTTGCGGGAATGCCGCTCAAGATTTTCATTCAGGAATGATGTTGAGGTAACATAGGGTAAAAACACAAACCTGTGTCACTTTATAAAGGAATTGGCCAACAACTAAAAAAAATTTGAACTTCGACCACATAAAAATGGTCTTTATGTTTTGAATTTCAAAATGGTGTAAACTAATGAAATGTAGAAATTTTGATAATGTTTATTCATGTAATTTTTAAAAATTAAAAAAAAAATGTTTTCATTATGTTTTTTTCAATTTAAGGACAAATTTTGGAATGCTGAAAATTTCAAAAAAGAGTGACTTCACGGGCCGTTAAGAAACAAATTGAAAAAACCTTCATTTATCCCTATTTTTTTTTTCTCCAATTAGGTAGCTTCAATATCTACTACATGGAAAAAGAATTCAAATTTTGATGTATATTTTTCTCATAATAATGTTTTAAAGTCAAACATCTCAGAATTTGACAGTTCTCATGGGCCGTCAACTATTTTCAAAATTTTCAATCATTTTCAAAAAATAAATTATACCCTTTTGAAGAAGACCCTCTCCTCTACTGGACCATATAAGTTTTAATTTTTTTTGATATGTTTTACTATTTTTTTTTTTAAATTTCTAATCGGCCTTTTTTTTTAAATTTTAACAACCTACTTGCATTATTTTAAAAATAACATATATTAAAATTAATCAAAATATTAAAAAAATTATATATTTGGATTCCCCACTCTAAGCTCTTCAAAAGGGTATTTTTATTTTTTTTGTAAAAAAATCATTTTGACTCGAGAAATACTTAGTTAAAGTTGAAAGTTTCAGAAAATTCTGAAAAAATGTTGAGCTGGCTGCCAACTAGGATGCCAACTAGACAGTTTCGACTGAAAGTGTTTCTATTGAAAGGGTTTCAATTGAAACCCTTCCGATAGAAACCCCCACACATATAATAAGCCAAATTGAAAGCCGATTCCAAAGTTGAAAGGGATTTTTTTTTTTTGGTTTCAGCCAAAACCTATTCGATCGAAACCATGTGTGCCACGTATATGCCACATGGTTTTGGTCGAAACATACTCTACTGAAACTTTTCCAACCAAAATTAGTTCGCTCGGAACTATTTATTTGGCCGAAAGTGTGACACAGGTTTGTGCTTTTACCCCATACTCTCGTCAGTAATGGCCCACAAGTGCGGACCTGTTAGGGAATTTGATTCCTGTGAGCTTAAGATTTCCTCCTGAGGAAATGAATTATGCAGGTCTTGCACATGCAGGGTGACGTGAGAGCTCAGTCGTTACATGACAATGGTCGAGCGAAGGCAAGCTACACACAAAGACCTGTGAACATTTTGGACTTGGGGAAATTTTCAAAGTGATAGGTTCAGTTTACTTATGGTGAAGGTTAGGATGGAAATACCAACTATAGAGCCCACCATGTGGGCAAAAGTAAAAGATTGACCATTGCTTAGTGGTGAAATGAAAGCAGAAACTGGTGTGAGGTGACCCGCAACTGCAGATTTGTGAAGCCTGAAGGACGTCGTGGTGAGGGTTGATGCGGGATCTACCCTACGAGTGGATGTTGAGGCTTGGCTATAGATGAACGGTGGAACGCAAAAATAAACGATAAGAGGAGACCCACAAATATGGGTCCACAAGGCCCAACGAACATCGAGGCAAAAAGCCAATGGAAATTCACAAGGGCATGTTTGCAAAAGCAAAAGACTTAGTGAAATTTAGGTGGGTGAATTTGGTCAAAGGTAATTTGATCATTTTTAGGCCCGTGACCAACTTGGGCTAAGGAACTCGGGCACACAAAGCGAGGCGGGAGCAAGATAGCTTGTCAGGAGCAAAAATGACCCATCGAGAGCAAAAGAAAGGGGGGTCCTTGCCTTCGGCAAGGCGTGTGTGCAAAATATGCATAACACCCATTCTACTGAGGAATTTTAACAAAAGATAGGTGTCTCCTTATTCCATATTTTTCACAAAAATTATTAAATTCATTTGATGTGAAATCACCTCCTATATCAGACCTTAAGAACTTGATTTTAGCATTCATTTCATTCTCAACCATTTATTTGAAAATCTTGAATCTACTAAAAGCATTAGATTTATCTTTCAAGAAAGTAACCCATGTCATCCTAGAGAAATCATCAATAAAAAGCATGAAATACCTTTCTCCTTTTAGAATTTTTATTCTGGTAGGTCCGCAAAAATTAGTATGGATCAACTCCATTGGTCTAGAAAAAGAATAATCTTTAGACTTGAAACTTGTCCTTGTTTGTTTTCCAAATTGAGATTCCTTGCACATAGTACTTATAGGCTTGATTATCTTAGGAATATCTCTTACCACATGTAATGAGATGATCTTCAATAGATTGTCAAAGTTGATGTGTCCTATTCTCCTGTTCTAAAGCCAACATTCACTTGTCCTAGAAGAAAACTTCTCCCATTGACATCCTTTAGACTGTATATGTCACCATTTGTCCTAGATCCTTCTATAACCAATTTTACAAAATCCCCTTTTTTGATTTCACATCCTCTTTCATTGAATATGAGACTATATTCATTTGTGCACATCTCACTCACACTAAGAAGATTGTGCCTAATACCTTTAACATAAATAACATCTTCTATCTTGTGCTTTCCATCAATACTTATTGTACCTTTTTCATAGATCTGTACTTAAGTATCGTCTCCAAGCTTGACTATTCCTCCATTCTACTTCAAAATCTTGATAAACTTTCTCCTATCCCTTGTCATGTAGTTAGAACAACCATTGTCAATCACCCAAGATTTTGCCTCATCTTTTACATGAAAAAAAATACACACAACACTTGAATCTTTAGCTTTATCTTTAGTCTTCTTAGCAGCCAAAAACAAGATTTCATCCTCATTATATGGATCACTAGAATCATCATCCTTTAAAGAGAAAGAATCTTCCTTGGAGTAGAGACTCTTTTTGAACTTATTTCTTTTAGAATATTTGATTCTCATTTCAGAATCTTTCAAGGGACATTTAGAAGCAAAATGACCAACCTCTCTACACTTAACACATTTGAAAGGTAGCTTACCTTTGTACTTTTCGGTACCCCTCTTCAACTTTCTTACAAAATTTGATTCTTCATCATTAGTGTCACTACTAGGACCAACTACATTTCCTTCTTACTAGCTTTGAAAGCTACTTCCTTCTTTGGATCTTCTTTGTCAAACTATCTCATTTCAAATTTAACGAGGGCACCACATAATTGATCCATTGAAAGTTTATCTAAACCTTTGGATTCCTTAGTAGAAGTTACTTTAGGACTATAAGCTTTAGGAAGAGATATCAATACCTTTTTTACCACTATTGATTCTTCTAGTTCTTCACCAAGTCCTCTAATTAAATTGACCACTTCATCATCCTGGAGAAAACATCCAACAATATCTTCTTCTTTTGAAATTTCTTAGGTTCTCAAACTTTCCTCTATAGATCAACAACTTGGCTTGTTTTACTTTGATGTCTCCTTCATAGATTCCACTAAGTTTTTCCCAGATCTCCTTTGCTGACTTCTAGTGCATTACTTTTACAAGATCAAAAACTACCAACCCACTCAAGAAAGCATTCTTAGTCTTTCCATTATTCTCATAGGCCCTAATATCTACTGGATCAGTTGGAGGAGTAGTAGGACCAATATAACCACCTTTGACTGATTTCCAAACACCAAACCCTAAAGAGGATAGATAAGATTCCATCCTAAATCGCCAAAAAGAAAAAAATGTTCCATCAAATCTAGATGCCTTGTGAGACCCTTCTTGTGCCATCCCAAATCTTCCTCAAGATGTTAGAATTATTCTAAGGAATTAGGCTCTGATACCAATTTTTGAACACATTGGAATATTGAGAGGGGGGTGAATCAATATTCTATTTGTGGTACCATAAAAAGTATCCCTTCTACTTTTCCCTTTCTTGTTTGGGCCCTCCTTGTGAACTAGGCTTAATGGTGCCTTGATTTAGTGTTGTAATGTGTTTGACACATTCACATTAGGTCTTGGGCCCTTGTGAACTAATGAACATGAATGGTACCTTGCTAAAGTGTTGTAGAATGTTGTAACACATTTTCACACTTTTCTAAGGTTTTATTATTAATTAACTACACCTAACAAACCTCTTTTTAACCTTAATCATGCCTTATCTAAAGTGTTGTAAAGTGTTGTAACACACTTTCACACTTTTCTAGGGCTGTCATTTATAATTAGGCTTCTTTATGCTTTATTTGGCCTTATTTTGCATCCACAAGTCTCATTTAATGCATCTTCTCGAGGATAATCCCAACACCAATCAACATCTTATCATAATTCAAGTGTTTTCGGCTTCTGTGGCCTAGATTTAGTGATTTGTAACTCATTCGCCACCTTGGATGGATGAGTCCCACCTATATTTTTGGGTCTCGAACCTAGTTTCACACCTTTCTAAGCATTTTTAAAAATGGTCCCATAAATTATGCCTGATGGAACTCATTCCCCACCTTGGGTGAATGAGTTCTGTGTGGCCTGGAATTAAAACTAATTCAAATTATTGGTGGGATTTTATCCTCCTAGATTTGATGTTGGCTTGTAGTGTTGTAATTTTAGGAATTCTTGCATAATTAAGTATAAATACATGTCTCTTTCACTCATTTTACACCTAGCAAGTTGAATGAGCATCCTTATAGAAAATTTGAGTTCACAAGAGTATTCAAGCATTCACAAGAGCATTCAAGAGTCTTCAAAGGCATACTATCAAGCATTTTAGAGAAAAATTCTAGCATCAAGTATCATGTCAAAGGACTTCATGCATCATGTTTGTTTTTGAGCTAACAATTGTGATGTAGGGTTTTATGATTCAAGCTAGCATTTCATTTAAGATCCATCACCTTCAAGCAAGAGTCAAGATCTACATCCATTGGAGCCATCTCACACATGTTTCCAACATCTTATTGATAGAGTTTGGTGAGGTAAAACATTTTATTTTGTCCATTCATCATTCTCCATTCCTATTTCATTTTATTTCAATGTTTGATTACCAAAATGGGGTTTGACCAAGGAAAATCCCTATCGACTAATAAAACAACATTTTCCCCTCTTTAGTGTGTGATTTACAAGTTTAGATTGAGGAAACATTGAAGAGAAAGGTTGGAGAAAGTTTTCAAAGTGCCTAAAGTTGTCAAAGTTGTTATCAAGCATTGGAGAACATTGGAGAACACCTACAGATTGATTTATAGAAATTCGGATCCAAAAAATTGCAAAAGTAGATTGAGTAGACTGAGAGGAGAAGATTCAGACCTTAAAGTTCTAGAAAACCATAATTGGATTGATTTTCCACTTTTGGCGAATGAGTCCTAGTTTTTGGTCAAAATTTAGATTTTTGCAGATTTAGATACCCATTTGGTAGATTCCTGTTCCCGCACAAAAATCTAGATTTTGGACTAATTCACCCAACTTGGCGAATGAGTCCTACTCAACATTGAGATCATATTTTCCAATGTTTTAGAACTCCATTCAACCATCTCCAAATTTCTAGGTGCACATAGTCCTTTCTATAGCTTTCTATTTTGTTTCATTTATATTTCTAGGTCATTTTGTAAGTCATTGCTCCATATTAGGGTTTAGTGTTAAAAATTGCATTGCATTTGACTTTCCAAGTTCTTACTTGGTGGCTCACCCCTCATTAGTTTAAAATCAGCTTCTAGGACAACCCTATTGCAATATCTCTTTCTCCTTTGCATTGAGATCTCTAGGGTTACCCTTTAATGTAGTAAGTGGAAGGTGGGTATGCATTTAAACCCCATTTTTCATATACCACATTTAGAACATCATAATTTTGATTTGGAGTGCATCATCATCCTATATTTGGCTTGCATTAGCTTTGCATTAGAGTTTGCACTAGTTAATTAGCATTCTAGGGTTTCTAAATTTTTCATTAGTGAAGGTTCATATAGCTTGCATTTTTGCATCTCATTTTACTGAAAATCAAACAAAATCTACATTTTAACTTACAATTTAGGTCATACAACATAAAAAGCATAAAAAACAATGATTATTTTTTGAAATTTCTGAAAAAAATCCCTACTAGGACTCATTCGCCACCTTGGGCGAATCGGTCCCTGTACACATTTTGCATTGCATTTTTCAAAATTCAAAGCACTGTTTCAGAGTCTCTGTTTGCTCTTGTTACCTTTTTGTTCTAGTTTACAACCTTTCTATTTCATTCAATTCATTGCAGCTAGTTTCAATTAGTTCAACTCATGCATTGATTAAAATATAAATTGCATCTAGAACATTTCATTTCACATTGTTACATAGTTTAGAATCTAAAATTTGTATCATGGATATGTGCTTTGGTAAACTATGGATGTCTTTGAAGTCCTCAGTGGATGTGTCAAGTTGTACTTGTTACCGAATTTCGCTAATAGCTCAATTAGGTAGAGCTTTTATTAATTTTGAAATGAAAATAAAGGTACATTTTTTTTCTACTTTATTACATTCATGTGCATAAACAAAATCAGGATTACATTATTAGGTTTCATTCATACAAATGCATATACCGAAGAAGAAATATTGTAAAAATATTTTCAAAAGTAATCTTTATTAACAATGTAAATATATAAGGTCTCACACAAGCTGTGAGACTAATTGTTTTAAAACAAAAAAAACTACATTATACATTTATAGATATTACTGAAAAGGAATGAACATGAAAGGAAGAAAGACCAGTCATTGCCTAAATGATTGGTTCTGGTTGAGTTGCCCTGCATCATCTTCTATCCTTCAATTGTATTGCATCCAATTATCTTATCTTTGCTGCTCCTAATTGCCTACATATGAGAGATAAGGTTGAGTTAGAGAAATGAAAGGTCTTAAGTCCTCATATGCACATACCTCTATAAACATACAATGTGATCCTCAAGTGCATTAAAACAGTTAGCATCATTAGAATGATCAAGAAACATAGGAAAATCAAACATATCTTCCATATGCACATGTTTTTTTCTAAATTGTTTGCTTCATGTGCAAGTATAGGAGAAGTAATGTTACTATTTTGATTCATTTAATATCAACATGCGGGATAAATTTGGCTCCCGCAAGGGTTGAGCCCAACGTGTTTTCAGTTTGTGTTTTGATTAGACAAACTTATAAATTTTTCTATGCCAATGTAATGCAATTGAGGATGCATTTATCATTCATAACAATGAAGTTCATGAATCCATTGTTATAAATAATGATGGATACTCAATGTAATTACAGTGTCTAACAAGCTAAACACAAGGTATATTCATCACAGTGAAGATAAACAAATCAAATGTTTTCTTCTATGTGTAGTGGGATAACTTAACTCCTAAATGGGATGCAGATGTTACAGGATCTGTCAAAAGATTGTCATCTATGTATTATAGAAATACAAACCCTCTATATGGTTGAAGAAGATATTATACTCTTCAAATCAATTCATGAAATGGTATAGAGATAGTTACATTTTTTCCAACAATAGTACCGTTGCTAAATGGCTAAAATTTCTGAAGTATGAGGACCACTACAAATCATGACAAGAGATTCATTACCCAGAATGCAGTAATACAGTTTGAGAAAGGGCATACTGGAGTGGTTTGGAATTATAACACATAAAACACTTAATGTGAAAGCTTGTGAACAATCATTTATGGAGGCTTTCATTGTTTGAGAAGGATAATTTGATCATCAAAACATTGGAGGTAAAAAAATTGGGAATACATCAAAATCTAAGAGTAAGTTTTCTGATCATGCCATTTCATCATTTCTTCAAATATAAGAAGGAATTCTTATTCATAAAACAAAGCTAGCAATATTCTTGGGTCTTTCTTATGATCCCATTAAATCAAGTAGATACCTAGTTCACGTTACCTGAAAATGCTAAAATGTGTGGTGATACATGGTGATCACTATAGGATTTGGAAAAGACTGTGCCAAATGAAGTTACATCATCATAATGGGCTAGAAATTCATGAAGAAAATTTGTTATGTGATTGGAATTTAAAAGATAATTATCTGTCATTACAACACAAGGAGCAAATTTTGAGGAATCACTATGGACTGATGGTGGGATTTTTAGAAGTTTGTGCAACTACATGAAAATAAACATGAGATTAGTGGAGTCTCTGTTTCAAATCAACATCAACTTCGAAATGATGGATAAAATCATTAGAGGAATTCGCCAAATTCATTCACAGAAAAAAAAATGTGGTCGAGCCATGGCCGTGGGATGGGTTTTTTACTTACAAAAATATGAAAACGGTGGTAGGATTTTTGAGGAAATGAAAACCCAAAATAACAAGAAAATGAAATAATAAAGTTTTGTGGCATAGGTGTGTGCATACTTAGTGACCCACAAAATATAATGTTGCGGCCTAGGATTTCAAGCCCTTAGAGTTTTAAATCATCGAATCTCAGAATAAACAAAGGTAAACACAATGGAGGTCATAGATACAAAGAAAAGGAAAGTTTTTGAGATTTTAACAACTTTCAAAGATAGAAAACAAAGCATAAGCCCACGACCTAGGGTTTTTCTATGTGCGTTTCTCATTGAAACAGAGAGAAAATGCCTTTCTTTTAAAAACCCTTCAAATTTCTGCAAGGAAACTCCATGAACTTCAATTATCAAAGGAACCCTTGGCAACCAACAAATGGAAATACACATAAAAGACATGCATTTCTTCAAATCTAGAATCTGATTTTCAGAGAAAGGTGCCAAGCAATGCATAGAGAAGACCATGGAGAAAGAGGTTTTTTTGTTGTGTTTATCATAGTGGCCGTGGCCTATATTTAAAAAACTTGCCATTTTTATGAAAAAAAATGCATGAAAACAACAATGAAGGCGAATAATAAAGGAAATATACAAATATTTCTATTTTTCTTTTGTTCAGAAATTGAGAAGTAGCATGTTTTTCACAGATATTAAAAATAAAGGTTTACCTAATCTTCCTGTGTCCTCCCATAGAAAATGCATACAAAAATATGCAAAAATCCATATGGAAGACCCTCAGTCAAGCTCCAAAATTTCCAGAAAACCCTCTGATGGCGATGATCAAGCTTCTTCCTGAAGCTTCGATACAAAATGAAATGAAGTTTCATTATTTTTTGCTTTTTGTTTTAGGTTTAAAACCCTATGAGATGTTGATGGAGTATGGCATTTTTGTCATATTTTATGTAAAATGCATGTAAATGTCTATTGAGCCCATGGGCTAAAAGCTACACTTTTCATGCCTTAGAAAATTTCAATAAGTGGAACCTTCAAATCTTCCAAGGAGTCAACCTAGGTTTATTTACCTTTATTTTGTATCCCTCATAAATGTATAATATATATCTAAGTGATGACCTATACATCACTTAGTTTAAATACTATTTTCAAATGCAAAGATTAAATGGTGAAAATAGCTTTCAATGCATAACAAAGAGAGAAATGGAGGATATGCTTTCATTTATGCCATGCCAAGCATCTAGGGAAGTTTACGATCAATTGCCAATAGGAATTTTGGTTGTTTTTGAGAGCTTTTTGAGGGCAGTTTGAGGTGTCATCATGTTGGAAAAAGTCAAGCTTGACTTTTTATCCTTTTGGAGCTCTTTTGGATGAAAACTAGTGGCTAGATTTTAGGCATTTTGGAGGCTTACGAAAATGAAGGTTCTAGAACCTTTTTTGGTTGAACCACTTGGTGTTGGTTACTTATTCATTTTATAACTCATTTTTACAGTTAGTTCTATTCATGCAACTTTTGGAGACAATGGCTCTTGTAGTCTTTTCAAAGATTTTTTGCAGTTTTTGTAACTCATTTTGGATATGGAATTCAAAAGAAAGCTTGCTTATTTCTGGTAATGAAGTCATTGTCATATTGTTCTTGCAGTATTTGTGTATGTAATGATTGATTCAACTAACTTGTGAAGCTTTCTCTTCCTTGTGGTCTTTGTCTCATATGTTAATGCCTTTGCTGCAAATACTAAGCTAGTGCAGGTTGCTGATTGTGTTTGTTAAGAGCTTTTATCTTGATGTTTTCTCCTCCCTTTGCAAGTTGTTTGTTATTTAACCTTTTAGTGAAATACTTATGCAAAAGCCTACTATAAAAAGTTTGTACAAGCTATATTTCTATTAGAAGGAGCTAAGTGTGCAAATTTTGAGTTTTCATTATTCCTTTTTGTCTGGTGTATCACTTTAGTTTTTTCCAAGTTTTAGTCTTTTTCCAAGTTTTCCTTCTCGCTTTTCCTTCAAAAGTTAGTAGTTTTGGTGATAACCATTCAGGAAGCCGACCTCATTTAGAGATTCACTCCAATCTTTAGGTCACCCACAACCTAGGAGTGTTTCCATGTTTTCTCTAGAATGCTAAGTCATGTAGCTTAACTTATTGAATCATGCAACTTAGCTAGGGTGCAATTTCAGTAGATAATAGTTTTGGCATGCTCAGTGGGACTGTTCAACTCAGAACAATGTTTTTATGACTGCATATTGTTGGTTCAATTTACCTTTATTTTTGTATCCCTCATAAATGTAAAATATTTATCTAAGTGATGACCTATAAATCACTTAGTTTAAATATTATTTTCAAATGCAAAAATTAAATGGTGGAAATAGATTTCAATGCATAACAAAGAGAGAAATGGAGGATATGCTTTCATTTATGCCATGCCAAGCATCTAGTGAAGTTGATGATCAACTGCCAACATTTGGAGGGTATATAGGCATTTTGGTTGTTTTTGAGAGATTTTTTGAGGGCAGTTTGAGGTGTCATCATGTTGGACAAAGTAAAGCTTGAATTTTTCATCCTTTTGGATGAAATCTAGTGGATAGATTTTAGGCTTTTTGAGGCTTACAAAAATGAAGATTCTAGAACTGTTTTTGGTGGAACCACTTGGTGTTGGTTACTTATTCATTTTGTAACTCATTTTTATAGTTAGTTCTATTCATGCAACTTTTGGAGACAATGACTCTTGCAGTCCTTTCGTAGATTTTTTGTAGTTTTTGTAACTCATTTTGGATATGGAATTCAAAAGAAAGCTTGCTTATTTCTGGTAATGAAGTCATTGTCATCTTGTTCTTGCAGTATTTGTTTATGTTAATGATTGATTGAGCTAACTTGTGAAGCTTTCTCTTCCTTGTGGTCTTTGTCTCATATGTTAATGCCTTTGCTGCAAATAGTAAGCTAGTGTAGGTTGCTGATTGTGTCTGTTAAGAGCTTTTAGCTTATCAATTGTGAAGTTTTCTCCTCCCTTTGCAAGCTGTTTATTATTTAACCTTTTAGTGAAATACTTATGCAAAAGCCTATTGTAACAAGTTTGTACAAGCTATATTTCTGTCAGAAGGAGCTAAGTGTGCAAATTTTGAGTTTTCATTATTCCTTTTAGTTTAGTGTATCACTTTAGTTTTTCCTTTAAGTTTTATTTCAGTTTTTTCCAAGTTTTAGTCTTTTTTCAAGTTTTCCTTCTCCTTTTTCCTTCAAAATTTAGTAGTTTTGGTGATAACCATCCAGGAAGCCGACCTCATCCAGAGATTTAATCCAATCTTTAGGTCATCCACATCCTAGGAGTGTTTCTATTTTTTCTTTGGAATGCTAAGTCTTGCAACTTAACTTGGTAAATCATGCAACTTAGCTAGGTGCAATTTCAATGGATAACAATACTTTTGGAAATGACCCTAACAAAATTGAATTGACTCATGCTCCTTCAACCCCTAATTCATGTACTCCTCGTGATGTTGATATTATTGGAGAAGATGATGATATCATGAATAAGTTCCTAAATGATTGCCTTAACAATATTGAAGCTAATGCATCCTTTTATTCATCAATGGAACAACCAAAACCCCCTACAATAACACCTCTTGAGATGTTTGGTTATTTACATCTTGAAGTTGAGAAAAAAGTTGAACCTAAGTTCCCTACAATAGGTGAACCTAGTTCCTCTAAGCAAGCAAAAAATCAACTATTCTATGTTAACAAAGTGGCAGGCACTCTTGTCAACCTAGAAGAGACATATGAAAAAGGATTTACAATCTTGAGTAAACAAGGATGTGATAAAAGTGAACATGAAATCCATCAAATCCTAGAGAAAATAAAAATTGAAAGTACTAAAGGTATAAAATATCAAGATCCCCCTCCTGATATGAATGTCTTTCTTCCTAAAGAGCAGCCAATGCCTCATAACAATAATAAGGATGATAGGATCTCCTTAGGTCCTCTTCAAAATTAAACTAGAGAATTTGGTGAATCTAGCAAACACAAAGACCTTACAAAATCAAGAAACTACATTTCCATTACCCACCAACTAATATTGAAAGGAATTTGTAGATACTACTACATAGAGGATTGATTACATTACCTCCCATAAGAGAAGACTGAAAAGGTCAAATCCTAAGAACACAATCACATCACACTGTTGATACCATAGAATGATTGGACATAGTACCGTTGAGTGTTGTACTTTACAACAAATATTCAAAAGGCTTGATATTATAGAAATAGTCCCTTAAAGTGGGACCCTTTTGCCCCTTGTCTTGTAATGGTTGTAGAATCTTGTATTCTCACCATTACATGATCTTTCCCATCACCTACCTTATCTCATTATTGTCTTTCACTTAGTGGGGGAAATAAGTTGATAGCCTTGTCCTAGTAATGCATTTGTCACTATCATGTGTGTTCTTTTGTGCCTATGTTGGTTCGTCTTGGGATCTTGATCCTGGGGGCTTAATCACCCCTCTTGATCATAACTATCCAATCCTATCAACATTGGTGCACTCATACTCTCTTGATGTATGTTTGTATAATTTAGTGTGAGTTTTAAGTAAGTTCATCCTCTCTCTAAAATGGTGGCTAAATGTGGTAATGGAAAAAGTATCCCTTATGCTTTTCCCTTTCTTGTTTGGGCCCTCCTTGTGAATTGGGCTTAATGGTGCCTTGATTTAGTGTTGTAATGTGTTTGACACATTCACATTAGGTATTGGTCCCTTGTGAACTAATGAACATGAATGGCACCTTGATAAAGTGTTGTAGAATGTTGTAACACATTTTCACACTTTTCTAAGGTTTTATTAATTAAATACACGTAATAAAACTATTTTTAACCTTAATCATGCCTTATCTAAAGTGTTGTAAAGTGTTGTAACACACTTTCATACCTTTCTAGAGTTTTCATTAATAATTAAGATTCTTTATGCTTTAATTGGCCTTATTTTGAATCCACAAGCCTCATTTAATGCATCTTTTCGAGGATGATCCCAACACCAATCAACATCCAATCATAATTTAAGTGTTTTCAACTTGTGTGGTCCAAATTTACCGATCTGGGACTCATTCGACACCTTGGGTGAATGAGTTCCACCTAGATTTTTGGGTCCCAAACTTAGTTTCACACCTTTCTAAGCATTTTAAAAAATGATCAACTAGGTTTATAATTTATACATGATATTACTTTAATTACATTACATGTCAATTTACAACAAAGAATATTACATCTGCAAGTTGGCCAAAGAGAAAATAAATAAATTGAAATGTGTAGAGGGCAAGACCCAAAAGACTACACACAACACCAGGAAGAGAAACACACCTTATAGATTCCAACACTTATTAAACCTGGTTATAAACTTTCTTTATACCTTTGATATTCAATAGGAATCATTCACATGCTTCACAAATTCAAAATAGGTCAACCATAAGCAATAAAACATGTAACTTGTAGCATGTTGGCCCTCACATCATTGGCGGTACATATGAATGGTAAAGAATTAACTGAGCTTCTCCTAGATGAGTGTGCATTACCCATAAAACTATTGACATGATGTTTGTCATTGATGGCAAAGTTCTTGGTGATTCTCATGGTATGCTTTGTAAAGGTGTTGATTTGATGTGTGATGTCAAAGATCATTTCATGTTCCATCAAAGAAGGTCTATCATGAATAGTTGTTTCAGGTTAAAGTATCATGCAGTCGTGTTGTTGCATGATGATTGGTACATCCAAATTTTTGTTCCATGACAAGGTATGGCAAAGTTGATTGCTTCATGAAAAGGTACTATGTTGATATTTGTATTGTTGGATTCTTGTTTACAAAGGTGTTGATGAAATTTGAGTTGATGCTAGTCATCTCATGGTACATAGTGGTGCAAAAGTGATAATTATTTATCAAAAGGTGTTTGTCCATTTAGTTCTCGATGTTCACCATGGATATGCGAGTATTTCTTTAGAGGTTGCTTCATAATATGACATAGATGCTTCTTGATCTTTAAGGCATTCAGTGGGTTGATGTTCACAGAGTTGTTTCTTAGTGTTGGAATTTTTTCGTTAGAGTTCATGGTTGCAAAGTAATTGATTTGTGTAGGATCTCAAAGGTGACAATAGATTTCTTGATCAAGATACATGTTCATGTATCTACTCATTACTCATTCATCAGTTACTTTCTAGTGTTGTTGCAAAGGATCTTGCTCATTCTTTTCAAGATTTCATAGTGTTGGTTATTTAGTGAGACACTAATTCATATCAAGATATTGTGTTGGTATTTGATGATGTTGATATTTTAGAGGGTTTAGTTTTTTTAATTTTTAAAGGTTTCATAAAACCCTAATATCTAGGGTTTATCTTTTGTAGAGGATTTTTAAAGAAAAGAGTGTTTTTTCTTATAATTTGAAAGTGACTTATGATTGTTGGTGGAAGGTCACTTTAGTGATAACTAGAAGGGTTGCAGTTACATTGATAACTGACCTCTCTTTATGTGTAACCAATTGGGCAGGTTAAAACAATGAGTTTATATCATTCAAATTGAAATTAAAGGCTATGCTTTAAAGAATGGTTGGCAGGAGTATAAAATCCAAGGCTCTTATTTAAATTAAATGAATGACTATTCCTTGAAGCTTTGCATTTGATGGGAACCTAATAGTCAAGGTCATTCTATTTTTTTATTTTCAACTGCTTGAAGGTGAAGGTTTTGTTGATGGTGCCAAATTGAAGAATTATATTTTTAGTTTGTGTGATTGTTTGAATACCAATGGTCAAGTGGCTATATTGGAACTCTCAATTTGAAAAAAAATATATTTTTTATTCTATAGTCAGAATGTGAGGTGTGAGTATTAAAAATTTTGTATTACCTTTGTGAGGAGAACATATTCATGTTCTTGATTGAAACATGTGAAATAGAGACTGATTGTAACCAGTTTCAGATATTCAAATGTGTTATGTACTTTGGCTTGAAGATAGAATGAACTTTATATAGAGATAGGGACTATTTGAACTTTGCATAGAGAATGTGTGGTGCTAGAGTAATGAAGTGGGAGTGAGTTTGATGAGAATGGTATTTTCATATTCTTGATGGTAATATAATAGAGAAATCTATAATATTCTGATGTGATGTAGTTTTTATGAACAGAGAATGGTGCCTGCATATTCAAAATTGCATGTTCAGATTGATTGAGAATAAAGTAAGGTAATTGAATGTTTTAGGTATTCAAGGTAATGTATCTTTCATAAAAAAAGTATGGTGACTAAAAATAGGATGAATGAATTATGTTGAATTGTATCTTCAAATTTTTGATATGTTGAGACAAGGTTGGATAGGGTTTTGATAAGGTAGTTGTAAAGTTCTGATTAGAAAGATGTTGATATGGTAGGAACAATAGGTTTGTTTTTCCTTCTATAATTGAACAAGGTATTGAGTTTATCAGATCTTGATGAAATAATTTGTATGGAAATAGAGTAACCCTTTTATTTTTCTTATTTCTTCTGATATGTGGTAAGGTTACTAGAGAGGAATTTTTTTTAGCTAGCAAGGTATGATGTTCAACCAATGAGGCTTTTTTTTTTTTCCCTTATGAGGCTTGTTGTATTGCCAGTGAGGCATATAATTTGTAATCAACAAAATTTAGCTAGTGAGGCTTAATGAAACATAGTTTTAGAGTGGTTTTTCACCCTTTTAGGGTTTTCTACTAGTAAAATTCGTGTTTTGTCTTCTCTTGTTGATTTTCCATATTGTGCTTGATTTTTTATCTTTTTTCAATCATTTGCATATTATTCTTAAAGTGTTTTCAATGAGTTTCCTTATTTGATACTAGTGAGTTGAGTTTTGAATTTTGGCTTCTCATTAGACCAGTGATTCACCCCCCTCTCAGTGGTCCTATACTCCAACAACATACATTAAAACACTCCATAAGCTCCACTCACACTTAAAATTGTGGCACACACCCTGAACATACCTTATTTGGCTAGGCAAAAGCATAACCCAACAAAAAATTCATTCCAAACTACAACTTGTTTTTAAACTAGAAAACACCTTGTGGAGCATCAACAAACATTACATGACATTCATGAACACTCTCATACATCCCTTTCACAACTTCATGCAGAAACAAGTTGGTGGAAGTTAACAGACATTGAAACTAGTCATCAGACAACACAATCTTGCACTCTGTCACTTCTAAATTTCTCTTCGAAAGGATTAATGACATGAAACTTTAGATATAACAACACATCTTAATGAACTTAACTTTTGAACCACATAACCATATCTACAAATGTGAATATATGCATAGCCAAACTATTTTCCTCTGAGAACATTTTCACAGAATCAACACAAACTTGAATTTGTCACTCTCAAAACACCTCTCTAGTAACCCAAAAGACTTGAAACTTGGATCACACATGCCCTAACAAAACATGAAGCTATCTTCCAAACTGCAGAAGAAAAAAATCACCAGTAGAGAAATGCAAAGCATTTCTTAGAGACTTTGGAAGCCAAACAACCAGACTACAACATACTCCAATGAACTTTTGACATTAATGACAACCAAACTACAACAATTCCACAAATATTATTTTTCCTACATGGCTTAGCTCATTCAAAATTCCTATAAATTCCCATTTATGGAGATTCAAGGGTAAAATGTCCATGAGAGAATAGATTCCCATTCCCCACAAAATTTTAATGGTACCAAGGTTTTTGCAAAAAGAAGACAAGCTTGTGTTTTTGCAAGAATTTGGTAACCCTAAAGTCCTAGAAAATCTCTTCGCTTGTATGATATAAGAGGGATTCACTTCACATGGGTCTCTTTAATCTCAATAGATCACCAGGGAACAAAATACCCTTATACACCTCAACTTGAATAGATTGATAAAACTTCAAAGAAATATAGAGAAGTTATCTCAAACCCCGAGAGAGAAAAACTCTAAGATTTCTACCTCTGGTGAGAGAGCTCTTCGCCAAAGGACATCAACATAGTTTTAGGATGCCAATATGACACACTATCATCTAAAATATGCACTGGCATCCTAAGCTACGAGGAGCTCAGGAACTCGAATGGGTAGAACTAAGTCTCGCCTCTAAACTCGGGTCAAAGGTGCGTGAGGTCAAATGATCAGACAAAAACATAGAATCTCAAGAAAGAACAAGGAGCTTGAAAGGAGATTACCTTTTACTATGCATTCAGATCTTTTCTCCAAGATTCACTTCACAACCTACACACAAAAGATCAAAGGGAAAATGTTGGGGTTGTATAGGGGTCTACCGTAGCCAGACCCCCATTTTGGTGTTCCCACCTCCACAGACAACCAAGTTTGGAAAAGAGTGTAAACGAAGTAAACAAAGTGCAAGGTGAAAGAAAAACCCACTTTGGAGTAGAGCCCACACCACAAAGTAGTAAATGGACTAGTAAGAAAGGTGAGGGAGAGAGAGAGTGTTACCCACGGGTCAAGACCCTCTTCGAAGCACATAGACGCACTGTTGAATGCTTGCTTGAGAGTTGTAGCTACTGGAGGGACCTCAGTCCAACATGGCTTCACTTGTAGGAGTGTTGCTATCAAGGATGAATATTACCCAAGACTAGAGAAAAATGGTAGTATTGCTTCAATTGATGACTTCCAACCCCAAAATGAGAGCCAGAAAGGGGTTTTCATGCATGCAAGGGTGACACAGAGCCATTACATCTGAGACCTAACCACTAGGACATGTGTTACAAGGTTTAGGATTCTAGATTCATCATTTCAAACTAAAAAAATTGCCAGGATGCTAACCTGCCACATGACGTTCGTGCATTGCATAGGCATCTAGGGTCTAGATTTTTGGGAAATGTGTTATCAGACTTTTGTCGTTTCACCATATGTCCGCATGGAGTCAGAATCATGAAATTCTAACTCAAGGGATTTTGTCATTAATGTTTTTAAGGTATCATAAATGCTAAGAAAGATGTAGAAACGTGGAATTGCCCCTAGGTGCAATTCTACGACATTACAACCTCAAAAAGAACAAATTGCATTAACAAGTGTCTCAACGGAAATTTTTGACTTGAGGAATTATGGATAATCTTAAATGTTTATGAAGTGATTTTTTTATCATATTGGTTATGCATTTTAGAGAAATGCTAATAAGTTTTCTCTTTGGGGAATTAAAGTAGTATGTTTTAGAAAAGGTACAACTTGTTTGAATTACCAATACCCTTACTATGTAATATTTCATGCAGGTTGTATGGAAAAGATAGATGGGACATCACAAATGAAGTATGATCTTAAAGGAGTTGATTCTCCCTTAAGGACCTTGACAAGATGGATCCTAATAGGTGACACTAATTGAGGACACATTGATATGGAAGAGTTCAGAGAGAATATTTTTGGTGATAAAAATAATCGATCTCACTACTAGGGTCAAGAAAAGTAGAATTGTTCAAGCTACCGGGTTCCCTATGACTGTTCCATATCCAAAAATGATCATGGAAGCCCGAGATAAATATTACAAGGATTCAAGGAAAATATTTTCTGTAGATGGAAGTGTACTAGTAGATTTATATGCTGATTCTATTGCTCACACATTTGGAATCCTCTCTTTCTCTAGCATGAGAGTTGCTGCCAGGGAATATGTTGACAAAGTTTTCAAAGATAATCTTGATGCAAGTATGACATTGGTTTATTATTTATTGATGAAGAAACCATGGGGAAATTCAAGAAAGCTCCCAAAGAGCTTGTATTGAAGTTACTTTATAAATGAAGTCAATGATTTGGTTACTCTTTTGAGTAAAGTAAAGGGAATTTATTCTACCTCAACTTTTGAAAATTGGATGTTCTATTTTGTTAAAGAAATATTGAGGGGTCAAACTAAATATGATTAGGCCAAGATAATAAGTGAAAACCTGCATAATTATTTCTCCATAGTGAAGAAGTCCTCAGTCTTCAATATGAATTCTTATATAGTCTACCTCTTCATCACCAACTATAGATAAAAAGGTTTGACTTGCTTCAATCTTATGGGTACTAGACCAAATGAGCACAAAGTATATGATTTCTACCCTCAACTACAAGAACACAAAGCTAAAAATAATTAAAAGAGGGTGAACGATGCATTCATCATGTTCATTATCAAGATATTATAGGGGGATCTAAACATAAGAATCTCTTCTTCTTCCATGGAGATGCTTAAAAGGTTTGGGTACTAGTTCATCTAGTTCCCAAATTTTACTCATTTCAAAATGGAGGGATTTTTAGGAGCTCCCTACAAGATTACCAAGTATCTTAATGATAAAATTATTATGTTGGAAATGACAAGATGGTTGTGGATGTATCACCATCTATTGCAAAGAAAATATAGAGATGAAGTGCCTTATCCTTGGCATTTGGGAGAGGAATGTATGTGTGTTCTTCAACCCCATCGGTTGAACACTTTGATGTAGAAATAAAAACCTTCGGGTTTAAATTTCATAGCCAAAGGGATAAATTTGATCCCTTTGACAAGATGAGAAGCAAGTAGGGAAATTGTATGTCCATCAAGTGTATATTGAAGAATTTTGGTCTAATTGTAAAGATGACTTAGAAGTCAGACAGAGGTCGTACTCCAAACTAGCATCATATTTCATAAGAACTCTTTTCTTATACATGATTCATTATCAAATACAAGAGGATGACCATATATTAGTGGAAGATGAGTACAATAAAGTGGCCAATCAACCCATTCCACTTCTAGATTGGATTGAGGAGGAGGATTTTGACATTGATGTCATTACTAGGCCTATTTTGAAGACAATGAAGAAGTGGATGGAAGATCAAGATTCTTCTCTTCTATCCCAAGGATTTCAGCTCACATATCACAAGATACAAGATGAATTTTCTTCTAGTGAAGAAGAGGAAGCTGTAGAACAAGCAAGTCCCAGTAGAGAGTCCATAGCACATTTTTTATACATCTCAATTATATCTGTTGTATTAGGGGCATCAAATACTATATCAACTCGGTCTATAAGATCTTAGATATATGTTTTAAGACCTTTCCACTTGTTAGTGGAATGAACTTTGATATTGTGGAAGTCACAATACTCGTTTTCCCTATGCCAAACATGTTTTATTTTTGAATTGTCAAAGGAATTCATCACAGGGTAGACAATTAGATAGCTCGCTTGAAGAAACCTGTTAAAAATGAAACTTAAGGGTTCTCCCAAAGGGGTGAATGAGCATTTATTTTCCCCATGATTTTTTTGACTAGATTGTTGGGGAGGACGAGGTGCACTATGCAACATAGATATGATGTTAGGAGTCGATTGTTGATTATGAACATATTACAATCTTTATGAGGTGTTGGATACTTGGACATGCTTGGTATCAATGACACCATCATTGATATAATTCTTATTTTATTCCAGTAGTGAGACCTATCACCTGATGACTTGTCCTTGTCTGAATTAAAGATTTTAACTTGTCCTTTAGCAATGACGACTCTCTCAATTGTGGTGCCTTTCTCAATTACTTATGAAAAGGTGGTAACATAATGAAGATTAAGATTATGCACCATGTCAGGATGGGCATTTGCAATGAAGATGGTCACCATATCCTTCTCACTGAGATGAGATTTTAGTCGACTAGCCAAGGCACACCAAGCACACAACAACTTTTTGATTTTGAAGGAAGTAGTTGATAAGTTGATTAAAGACTGCAATGGTTTTCATAAATATTATGGGTTAGTATGTCCCAAAGTTGAGGCTATAAAGAAAATTCCTATCAAAGTGATAGAACAAGAAGGAATTTTATAGAAAGAACTTATAAAAGAGTCACATTATTGGCTACATGCCCTTAATTTCAGAAGGGAGATCATGATACAAGTCAAGACAAGTAAAAAATATCATTTATTAGATCAATAGAGTTTTAATGACTTGTGATGGGTTTTTGCAAGAATTGATGAAGGTGCATATAAGTCCTTGTGAAAATTTAAATGATGAAGTTTTGAAGAAACAATGGAAGTCATTAATTTATAAGGAGCATATGAACAACTTGTCTACACAATTCCTAGACTTTGCAACACAATTTCTGGTGAGGTCTCAAGATGTAACTATTCAAAGGTGTTCTTGGGTAAAACTACATCACTAGCTGATGGATGAATATTATTCTCTATGCTACAGGGTTCATGCAACTCTAGGTCCGCCTAATAGAGGAGTCACTACAACCCTCACTATTTTTGTTAAATTTGCTATGAAAGAAAAGGTTGAGGGTAGAAGTATAATAGAAGATATATTTTTTTAGAAGACAATTGTTATCCTCGAATTCAATGTGCTTAATTCGTGGGATAACCCCTACAAAAATTGTCTATTTTGTAGCCCACATACTCTAAGCACACAAAATGAGGTGAGTTGGATTGGTCCTCATGTGTGGTCCCCCATCCTCAAAAAGTCATTCCGAGCATTAAAATTTGTTAGTTCGTAGAAATTTGCATTTTAAAGCAAGTTGTGAAAATTCAGTTTTGGTAGTTAGAAAATTTTCTGCACATGAAAGAGGTTTGTTTTTCAGTGCCTGCGCATATTTCATGCAAGAGCTCTATTTTTCAGCACCTTTGCAAATTTCATGCAAGAGCTCTGTTTTTCAGCGCCTTTGCATATTTCTTGCAAGAGCTCTATTTTTAACACCTTTGCATTTCCATGCCTTAGTAATTTTCTGGCACATGTAATGTCAGGGCTTTTAGTGTCTTTGCATATTTTCCAACATGTAGTGTCGCTGAATTTTTTTGCTCTTGCACATACAGTGTCAAGGAATTTTTGAGCCTCTACATCTCAAACCACAAGTCATATTTTCATGTAAAAGCTCTATTTTTTAGTGCCTTTACATATTGACATGCAGAAGCTCAATTTTTCATCACCTTTAAATATTGACATGCAAAAGCTCAGTTTTTCACCACCTTTACATATTGACATGCAAAAGCTCAGTTTTTCACCACCTTTACATATTTACATGTAAAAACTCTATTTTTTACTGCCTATGCATGAAACTACCCAAGTCCTTCAATATGCAAAAGTGCTAAAAATCCCCGCTTGTGCACAAATACTTAAAAAGAGCATTACCCAAAGGATGTAATGGCAAAAATTTTTAGTGCCAGTGCAAAAAATATAACTTACTTGATATGTATAAGTGCTGAAAAATCCCGCTCATGTATGAAACTACCAAATATTTTCCAAGATATCAAAGCGCTAATTTTGAGCACTCATACACCAAAATATTTACAAAGTTTTTCTTGGCATGTAGAAGTTGCATTTTTAAGCGTCGACACCAAATGAACTTCCTCAATGTGTAAGGGCACTGATTTTTAGTGCCCTTGCACAATTTTTTGAAAATTTTACTAACACCTAGGAATTTCCAAAAATGTGTTTCGAGCTCTATTTCACCCGCTTTGCTCAAATTTTCTCACTCCATTGGTCACATCCATTTTATAGTTTGCTCACTTCCACTCTGTTGTCTGCCATCATCCCATTCAAGCTTCCCAAACCCATGAAATTGCTTAGATTTACATCCAATATGTAGTGACTTGAAAAATTGAGTAATTACATATGAAGTGAAATACCCTATGCTAAACCTCAGTTTTTCCTACCTTTGCATTAGAATTATTAAATCCTACTCCTGCATACATTTTGATCTCTTGCGTCCAGATTTCAAAGCAGTTTTGATCAAGTTCTTGCCTGTCACCAAGCAAGAAGGATTTGAAGTACAACAACAAAGTCCTTCCCATGTTTCAATTTTTCAATGAAGTGTTCATCAATGGTTCAAGAAGAATTTGAAGATGAATCTTTCTCAATAGCTTCAATTAACAAAATGATGGATTTCCAACTTACTCTAGATTTAAGAATTGTTCTTGAAAGACACTAGAAAGCGTTCAACTTCATCAGAGGAGTCAATCTCAAGAATCCTTATCATCTCCAAAGTACACTCCAATGCCATACAGTGATGAATTGCACATCATCATGAATTTTTCATGGAGAAAAATGTTGAAGAAGGCTAAATTTTTCCTTAGATTAGATTTCCCAATTTTGGAATATTTAAGCTTTTGTAGTTAAGTCAAGACATTTTACATGCCATTTTGCAAAATGTATTTACATGTAAAAATGAAGATTTTCTCCTACATTTATGGATGCCATCTTTGAATAAGTCAATAGTTAGTTAGGGTTTTTCCTAGATTATCTCTCCTCTCTCATCTATAAATATGAGAGGATTCTATTGTATTATGGACCTTTTGTCTTATACAATGAAGTGCTGCCCAATTGTGAAGCAATTTTGAAACTTTGAATTCTAATTGTGAAACTATTTTCAAATTAATAAAGAAGGCTAAATTTCATACCAAACTTTGAGTTGGGTCAATTTCAACATATGTGAATGTTCTTATGTAATTCTCATAAGTTTATCTTATTATTGGATTGGATTGGTGGTGTTTTATAAATTGATATTGAAAGGCTTTCAAGATAATTTGTGTAGACTTTGTGATGCGCCTTTTACTTGGAATCACGTAATTATTGATAGTATTGGTGAGTTATCTTTAAGGCTTTGTACTTGAAGTTGTTCATGTTGCTCATGGATCTATTTATGAAGTATATTGAAGACTTTGTGCTTCATTTACCTTTGCTGCTTACTTTATTGAAAATTCATTGTTGAAAAATACGAAATGACTTTGTGCCATCATGAGCCTTTTGGTTATGTATTTTTATCACACTGGTACTCCTAGACTATGCTTTGACAAGTTAGAAGTATTGGGATTACTTCCTAGATTTTATTTAGAGTTGTATTGCATCCAAAAATTTAAAATCGTGGAACATTGTACACATATTCTCTAAAAAAAGAGAGAATCATGAATGTGACACACCCCCATATGATTAGTATAGTGTATATATTAGAATATATTAATTTTTTGTTCTATAATAAGTAAGAAGGGTGCATCCCCTTTCTGAGAGGAGAGATTTCATCTCGCATAACTGTGGTTGAAAGTAAGTTTTTAATCTATAAAAGGGATTACAAAAATTTCATCCAACAATTTTTTGGTGCCTTCGTTGGGCAACGAAGCACACAATCAAAGCCTTACGCTTTTGATTGAAGTGAATAAGAACTCTAGTATCTTATTGTGGTCTTGTGTATATTGTTATTACTCATTTTTCTTTTGTTTCAAAGTCTACATTTTCGTTCGCAGAAGTTATACACGTGGTCTAAGGGCACAAGGTGTGGTGGATCTATTTTTATAAATTGTTGCAATGTCATAACAGTATTCCTTCTCCTTTGTGAGAAAGGTCATCGTTACATCGTACTAAAAGTTATCCTCCATGAAAACTAAGATCACCAATTTCGAGTGAATCTTCTATTTTCCATAAAGTTCTAGTTCAGGTACCTTTTATTCAAATCGCTATGACTCAACCACCTCTAGGACCTTGGGGAAATGATTTTGGTCCTCTCAGTTTGGCTGCCCCTTTACATGAACCTCCACATGTTTCACGAAAGAACATTCCAAAATTCTATGGTGATGGAAAGCAACATCGAGATGAACATATCACTGCTTTCTACATTGTTTGTGATTTTCTTAGCATTGAATATGAAGATGTTGCTATGAGGTTATTCATAGAAACTCTACAAGGAGTACTGTTGAGTTGTTCTATACTCTTTCTCCTACTTCACTTAACAGATGGAATACTCTTCACAATAATTTTTAAGAAAGGTTCAAACCTACTGAAGGTGCACATGCTTTGTTAGCCCAACTTACAACCATGAGGAAATAAGCCCATGAACCCACGTCTGAGTTCATGGCTAAGTTTAATAAGTTGGTGACAAGGATTCTTAAGAGACCAAACCAACAACTCATAATATGAAGTGCTTCTTTATCATTACACAACTGCCCAAGGTGATTTTTATTTTGCATAGGGAAGTTCTTACTGATATTGAAGCAACACAATAGTTAGCTACAAGTCTTGAGGACGAGTTGATTCTTGCTAGCGAGAGAAGAAAAAATACAAATAGAAAAGGCCAAGCATCAAATACCAATTCTGACTTTTTTGATCTTATGGTTCAAAGATTGACAAATGAGTTGTTGGCCTTAAAGAAGAAAGTTTCTAATAATAATTCTTACAAGGATATTACAAGTAGGAATTTCCCCAATTATTCTAGAAATAGAAATCATAATCATCTTCTCGCACCACAAGGAAGGCTTGCTATGGAAGCTCCACTTGCCAATACTATAGTGGGGTATTATGAAGTAGAGAAAGATGAATATGCACAATTGGATTATCCTACAAAAGAAAATGGATCCAGTTGGCGACTCCAATATTGACTATTTGAAAATAGAAAATGAATATGATGATTAGGACTTGGTGACTAATACATATGGTGTTTTCATGCAGTCACAACAAAATTAGCTTGATCAAGCTCAAGCTGCTCCTCAACAAGAAAAAGACAAGCCATCGGTAACCATTGCAAAAATAGGATCTCCTTTGCCTTGGCAACCGAAAGATACAACAAATAATTAAGTGTTCCTCATCGTCCTCCTACAATTCCTGTTGTTCCAAAGGGAAATGTGCAGGTTCCCAAGACTAGTGTACCCTTTATTAAACTTATAAATGAACTTACTGCATCTTCTTTGTAAAGTTATTTCCAAGCTTTTGACATTATTGACCATGCAAAGAGGACAAAAATCCAGATGTCTAAAGCGGAATATCTCAAAGCAAATCTTGATGAATTTGACAAGCTTTTCAAGTTTGTTAGAGATAAGGGAATTACTCCAAATAGGGATTCATCTCTCGATGATCCTTTGAATGCTTAATCTACAATTAACTAACAAGAGACAACAAAAAGAGACAAAAAAACAAGTGTTAATCAAGTTAGAAAACCAAACAAAGCACTTCCTATGAGATTCTCAATCAAGAAAGGCAAGAAAAACATGATGAAAATGTGAAATAAACAATACAAAATAATGCAAACTCATCTAAATTGATCAAACCTTCATCCCATGGGGGGATTAGTGCTCCTTTTATGTGGAAAAAATCCATTTCCCAATCCCAATAATAAGATCCAATGTTGTAGATGACTCCAAGTATGAAATTAATGGTACGTGATGAAAACATACTCAAAATGATAAGAAAGTGATGAATGCTATGAGTGAAAAATGCCTATAGTAAGAATGCTTCAACTTGTGGATCCATATTGTGAAGAGAAATCCTTTACTTATAGGGCTCAAGGGTTGAAGATTGAGAGAATTTGGTGAATGGAGGAATAAAAGGGGAGCCAATAGGAATGTGCCACTTGTCACCATTCTATTGGATGAGGGTGGAGCACATTCTGGGAAATGTGTTGAGTAAAAGAGATGTAAGAGGAGTTAATGAGAATGGTTGAGGATTTGAAAGGTTGTAAGAAGAAGTAAATGAATGTGGTTGGAATTTAAGAGAATGTTTTTGAAAATGTAAGAGGAGTGAATGCCCTTGTAAGAGACAAGATGTCATGTAAGAGAAATTGAATGCCTTTGTAAGAGGTATTTAAAGTCTTTTTGGGGGGAAATTGAATAAAGGGTGTTTGAGAGGAATATACCTTTGAATACTCCATTGTGAGGATAAATAGGGTATTTAGATAATTAGGAAAAATGAATTTCATGTGCAACTTGGTCAGTTGACCATGGGTTGACTCAACCGAGGTGAAGTTTAAAAACTAGAGGATTTGTTAATGATGATTAGAAAGTAGTTTATGGTTAATTAATTAACTTGGATGGGTTAGGGGATTGCAATATTTGATTTAAATAGTTTGATTTATTTAACCAAATGAGAGGAGTTTAGGAGGATTTAATTAAATGATTTGATTTAATTAAATATGATGAACATTAGTCAAAAGAAAGGTGAATTAATCTAATAAATTTAATTATTTGATTAATAACAAAAAATGATGAATTTAATTAAATAATGTTGATATTTTAATTTATTGGTTAGTTTGAAGTGATTTAGGAAGAAATGGTGTTAATTAATTAGAATCAGATGCATAATATCCATTAGGTTTATTTAAGTGTTTACATTTTGCCCCTCTTTGAAGTGAGGTTCTTGCTGCATTGGTTCAAAGAATGACATTGCCAATATCAAAATTCATTTTTTTTGATTTTTTAGATGCTCCACTACTTCCCCAGCGGAAGGAATTATGTTGGTACACCGCCCCCTCGAGAGATTGGGTGAAAATTATAAAATTTATGTTGAGCTCACGAAAAAGGTTCAACAAATATTTCAACACAAAAAATACCCCACAAAATGCAAAAATGGGCTCACGACGATGAAAATGGGTCAAAACGGGCTTTGTGAGGCAAAAAAATGATTAATTAGCTCAAAACTCTAAAAATACTCCAAAAAACCCTAAAAATTTAGCATAAATAGGGATGAAAGGATCATTTTAAAATCATTTGTGCACTTGACCTTCTAGATTTCTTGCAAATTCACTCGGAGGTGCTGAAAGAATGGTGGCTCGTGTGCTTCTCAAACATCAAATGGAGCAGGTTCGAGAGTTCTAGTGGCCTTAGGACATGGGACCCCTAGTATGCCTTTTGAAACTTTTCTCAGTTTTTTGTATTTTTGGTGCATTTATTAGGGTCTCATTAGGTCGGCCAAAAATGGCTCTCTAGGGTGTCACAAATGTTATAGTCGACATCGCTTTTGTCAATGCCGACTCGCCTTTGTGGCATAACACTATGCGGCACTGGAAGGTCATAGGGTTGCACAAAGAATTTCAATCCGGTTTTGTGTTATAGCATCACGTGAGCCTAAGAGAGTATGGCGTTGCAAGGAAATGCTGACCCGCCTTCATCGAGTAGTGCCACCTTTTTTTATAGCGTCGCTTTTGTGAAAAAAATAGAGCACCGCCTTTACAAATTTCAACTCTCATTTTCTTTTCAAGGATTTTTAATATATAAAAACATGAAAGGTCTATTAAATTTGATGTTGTGGGCACTTTGAATGTAGGAGATTATTTCTATGCTCCACTTGAAGGATCATAGAGGGTAGATACTACACCAGGCGAGAGACCTATCAAATGATCAATTATTTTTCCTAAGTTTGATCGGATTTGACCATTGCTATAGATGCCTGTAGGTAGGACACACTTAGCTATGATGACCACACTAGTTGAGAGATGGTGGAGCGAGACATCATCATTCCATCTTTCGACTAGAGAGGCCATAGCGACCTTGGAGGACATATGGCAGATCCTATAGATCCCCATACATGTCAAGTGTATCATTTATGTTATCAAGGTCAACAATGATGCTATTTTTTAGTTTTTTGGGGTTGACCGTTATGAGGTGGATAGTGGGCAGCTCAAGTTGGATCGATATGTGGGGATTGCCCCAGACTTGACCTTATTTATCGATGCACTGATTTCAAGAGTCCTTGCTCCTAACAGACAAGCATGGGGATGTAGCATTGGATGGGACATATTTTGGTCTCGTATGATGGAGGAGATGACCATCTATGCCTAGGGGCCTTGTTGATGGTCAAAATAGCACAACAACGTTAAACAAAATATTTCTATTCTATTTCTCCTAAAATAGATAACTGATCTAAAACAACCTATCTCCCAAGGTCTTTGTAGTTGGTTCTCAACTGTGCTATTTCATTCAGTAGTCCATGCAACCATAATATTCAAGGGGCATGTTGGTAAAAAGGACACAAAATACACGATGTGAACTAATCTAACATTTGGGGGTTTAAAATAAATAGAAAAAAGATAGATCAAAGCATAGAACAACAAATCATAAATGTAAACTCCTTTCAATTCAAACATATAAATTTCACAACGAGCCTTTCAAGTAACTGAGAAACTATAAAAATGATACAATCCATAGACTATTCTGCACCATTATATTCATTCATAGTGCTAATTCAAAATTTACAACCATCAAACCTCAACAATCAAACAAGAACACATTACTAGCTCATCATTAATTCACAGATCAACAAACATAAAAGAATCCCATTTACAGATAATTTAAAAATATCAATAAATTCAGAGTCTTTTATTGATTTGCATCAAATAAGAAACACTTATGCACACCATTCAGTGACATACAAATTTCTATGGTTCATCAACATTATCATTGAACAATATTCCAAAAATAACATAGCTTGCATTGAAAAATTTGTAAAGAAAATGTATCCAAGTGTATTTTGCATAAAATATAAAAAATTCTAAAACTATAAAACTATTTCTTAAGTCTCCTCTAGGTGGCTAATCTTGCTTCAATGAGCCGACCTTTACAAAGTTGAGAAAAATTGTATATATAAACCTATTTTGCACTAATCTCTCTCATCACAACGTAGATCCACAGATCATGGGGTGATTGGAACAATATAAGAAGAGTCTTCATTCTGATATTTAGTTGCTACTTAAAGACTCTTTGTCAAAAACTGCGTCCAAGAAGGGAAAGGAGAACTTGGTGAGATCTCTATTTTGGAATTGATGTCATAATCTAGGAAAATAGGAGAGGGAAACTGTCTAGTTAAGCGTATATCCTTGATGTTGATCTGTCAAGAAAACATGTATGTAGCAACTTTAACTCTGCATTTTCTTCTCCTCCATATAATCATCATAACTAGTGATTACCTATTGAAGCATATCTGTATCAGGCCCATCCACCCAATTATCTTCAAATTTTATTCTTGCTAACTCAGAAGAGGCAAATTATTTCATATCCTTAAGTTTGATGAGTTCCCTCCTGGCAGCGTTGACTTCTTGCTTAACATCCATGAGCTTATCCATTAAAAGATCATCATCATCATCATCCCCTTTCTACATCATTTCCTCAAATATACCACTCCATTTTCCCTTTAGTTTATCAAGGAGGAGGCCATCTATTTCAAGAATATCCCCATTGACAAGTATAGTAATACTTGCTCTTAATTCTTCAATTTGTTCATTAAGATATTTTATGGCCTGTTGTACCTCATTCCTGTGAGTGAAAATGAATGAAGACCTAAATATGATGACGCTGATGATCTTCTTTACAAAATCTGCATTGTCTTCTTCCAGGATGGATTGTTCCAACAAAATTTTATTTGGAAACTTATTAATAACTTTCAATTTCCTCGCATGCCCTACATATTCTTCCTCTTATTTCTCAAGAGTTTCAACATGTGTAACCATAACATTAACCAGTTACAATGCTTCTTTATGAACCTTGCAACCTTCAACAAGAAAGTCTTCTATTTCTTGATTCAACCTATTAATCCATCATTCCTACCTTATTCCTCATTTCAATTAAATTATCAACATCTTTCTTTTTTAGCAAAATAGGTGTCTCTGGAGCAACAAACTATGAAGAGATAAGGGAAGATAAGTCCTTCAAGAATTTATGCAATTGATCAACTTGGGACTTAAGTTCATCTTTCTTTTGCTTGTCCTGGATCATTCTTGACTTGGTAGAAGAAGCTAAAATATCAATTAAGTTTATCTATTTATTTCTTGTGGGATTTCCTAGATTAATAGTGCCCAATTGGTAATCACTTAATTGTATATTTGCTTATCCTTTTAAACCATAGGGATAGCACATTCCACCACAATTTCTCCAAAATCTATTAGCCTTATGGAATGAATAACCCTAGCTTTCTTCTTTGGCCTCTCTTTTTCTATTTCCTTCCTAACATCATCCCAATTAAGGGGTTGTGGTTGCACTATCCGCTTCTTCTCAAGATTGAGCTTTAACCATGTAGGAGCAGTAGGGGGAGTCATCACCCGAGTAGAAGAAGATGTGGCAGGGGAGAGAGGTTTCAAAAGTGCTACCTTGGGTTGAGAGTCAACCTCTCTCTTTCTCTGCTTTCTCCTTAGCCAATTTTTTAGCATGAGCCTTTTCTTTTATTTCTTGTTCAACTTTGGCCAGTCGTTCTTCTTCTAATCTCCTCTCCTCCAATAGATGATCTCTTTGTTTCTCCAACTCCTTTACCCTTTCCCATGTCTTATCTGCCTCTCGATCAATTTTGGCTTGTTCCTCCACTTCCACTTTTTTAACTCCAATTATTCCTCATCTTTCTTCCTCCGATCCTCTTCAACTGCTTTAAATTTAGCCTCAAGCTTCTCTTTCTATTCTTTGTTGGGCCTTCTCTTCTTCCAGCTCATGAATCTTTTGAAGCAAGGCTAACTTGTCTCTCTCTTCCTTAGCCTTTTTCTTAGCTTCCCTTTGTTGTAGTGGAAAATCCTCCTTCTCCTTCTATTGCCTTGCCAAATCTTTAGCTTTTGCAATGGCCTCCAACTCATGTTGATTAGCAAGTATATTAGCCTTGAACTTGATTTCTAATTCTTTCTATTTAGCAAGTGCATCTGCCTTAGCTTTGATTTTTGCTTGTTGTTGTTGTTTAGCCAGTACCTCAGATTTTGCCTTTGCATCTGCTTCTTTCTTGGCATCTTCAAACAATTTCCATTGTCTTCAACAGTTAGAACATGCTCGGTGTCAACCTCTTCAATATTATCAAAAAATTTAGGTAGAAGAGGCTAATTATTAGATTGGGTGGCCTCTGAGTCAGTGTCAATATCATGGAACTCAATCTCCTTCTCCTTTCCCTTCATAGTTTTTTCTTCCTCATAAAGACTATCCATGGGTACTTCTTCGCTAGGTTCTTGAGTGAGAGGAGGTTGAGAAGAGGAGCCTTCCCCAAGTGTTAAGGTCTCCATACCTTGTGCTTTAGGAGCTTCTTCTGAAAGTATTTTAGGAATAGTATCCCCTCTAGAAATAGGAGGATACTCCAATTGTTCTTTGGGGGATGCTCTCCTTTTGGTTCTTTGGTAACCCTTAGTTTCCCCTGCTTTCCTCTTCTTTAAACCTTGAGCTTCTGCTTCGTTTATTCTCAAGATCACCCATTGAATACTTCTATCCAATATGGTCATAGAAATATGCTTGATGTCAATGGATTCCTCTTCCTCCCAATTGATGGGGGCTAAGTCCCTAGTGCCAATATTTTCAGCCTCATATGTTGGATCCAAAGTCACACCATCATCTGACAACATGTTAGGAATATATTCCTTTATTCCAAATTCAATCATCCAAGGAATAGGAAGTATTTCATAATTTCTCCTCCTCACATCATTCTCATCCTGCAAATCCCACCAAAAATATTCTCACAAATTGTAGTGCTTCTCAAACACAATGGGAAGAAAATTATTCATCTTATGCTTTGGGTCAAAATTCTTTTGATATGTGTAGAGTCATAACTTGAAGTAGCTCAAATCTTCACATACTACTTTTGTAGCAACATTGTGAAGACAACAATATTCTCCCTTCATTTGAAACTTATGGCACCCAATTTTTTGCTTGTTGCTGAATTTTTTGTTAAATCCCAATGCTTGATATATAACCTCCATGAGGACCATTCTATCAGTGCAAAACCTTGGCAGTAGGTGAGGATGTCCATCAAATCTTGCTAACCTGAAGTAGGAGAACTTGGGGTATTGGATATACCAATGTCCTCATTGAGAAATGAACGCCATGGCATCCCTACTTAATCTGAAACCAAGATCACCAGTCAATCAATTGATAATGACATACATAAATGCATCATTGACTCTCCTATAGTGTTCTTCTGATGTTTGCAAAGTTAGTTGGTCATAATGGTTCCATAATTTTTGTTGTCCAGGAGCCTCTCCCAACACTCCAACTGCATTCAACCCCGAGAAGATACCCATCCATGCAACTGCATATATGACATAGGAAGTCATATATAAGGTCTTTGTTTCCCTTACATTTATCATCTGATTGTGCAAACTTTAAGAAAAGATCATACACCAGTCAAATTTCTATTTTCCATCAAAGATAACTTCAATGAGTGGGAACATCCACTCCTTGAATCATGCAGAGTCCTTTATCCCAAACACTCTAGAGAGCATTGAGATTAGGTCACCCACTTCCTTCTTGAAATCTTCCATTTTGGGCTGGTCAGGCATTTAGTTAGGGATTTATTTTTAGTTCTTAACCATTTCTTATTCATGTGGTTCCTATTGACATCTTTGTTCTCATTAAATCTTTGTAATGCATCTGCCTCTGTCAACTACCTTGGATTCTTTGGAGTAGGTACATTAAACATCAGTCTCATCATTTATGGAGATAAGTCAATTATGATATTCCCTTGCTGATCCATGCATTTCCTTGACACTACATTGTAGGCTCCTGATGCAGCTAAGATGAGCTCTGGGCATTGGATTGACAAAGGAAAGAGTGTGACATGAGCAATTCCAGACTGAACTATCCTTCTTGTCCTCCCAATAAATTTCTCTACAAAGGTTTCTTCAATCAACTCTTCACTATCAAATGTTCCCAAGTTGGTGTCTGTGATATCTGCCCACCCTGAATCTAACTTGCTGGCTATGGGAGTGATCATTTGATGTTTATATCTCAATGTATAAGGCATCTGTTCTACCTTTATAGTTTTGGGCTTTACTTTCTTTGAACTTTCTGCTGCTTGGCCTTCCATCCATGAAGTTCCTACAAAGGCTCCTGACATCGTTCACTTCCTACATGACAACCCAGGATTAGATCCATGGAAAGTATTAAAAACCAGTATTAGAAAGCTCACCTTCCATGTTACTCTGTGCTTCTTCATATAGTCTCTACATACTTAGATAAATTACCATTCACTAGAGGCGGGACCAAGATAGGAACATCATTAGAAAGCATTAAGTTTGGCGAGGTCAGGACTAGAGTCATCATCAAAACTGGGACCAGAACAAACTACATGTCAGGATCGAGACTAGATTTGGAATGGTTATTGGGACCGAGACCAAATTAAAAATTGGATGATACATTAGGAAGTTCCAAATCTCGTCCCCCATTCCAATTTTGCTTCTCCTAGAGTAAAGGAGGTAAATTAGCCAAAAGCTCATCGAAAGCAGGTTTAGAACCGAATCTAGAGAATTTCAAATACAGGTTCATGGATTAAATCCATTCCTCGATTCGACTCCGCTCTTTATCATCAAGCATGACCTCCTATTACCTAAGCACTCATAATTATTTTTTCAACAAGGTCACATGATGAGACGAGGATTCTTAAAATAATAGCACAAATCCATCCCTCATATGACTGAGGGGAAACTATCAACTAGGGCCCCAATTTTAAATTGAAATCAAACCACAAACCCTAGCTTTTACAACCAATTGACTTAAGAATTTAGGGCATCAAAACCCTATGCAAAATCACCAAGTCAACAAATGAAAAATATTAGACGAATGATTAACAGATCAAAGACCTTTAAGAACCCTTGAATCTCTTCAAAAATGACACCCTAAACAAAGGTAGGGCATGACAGTTGAGCACGACCGAACACGAAAATGACCACAACAAGCAAAAAAAACCAGAAAAGACATAAAAAAAAAAAGAAAGACAGATAAAGATAAACAAAACAAAGAACAAAAGAAACACCATGAAAAAAAGTTAAGATTTACGAGCAATCTTGCGAACACGTGAAGAACATAAAGCAAAAACAAAAGAAATGAAAAAATGACAAGGGAAACGAGGTGAAAAATTCTACCTACCTCAAACACTATCCAATAAGTTGAAACTTGATCCAATCCACGTGCAAATGATGACTCCTTAACTAAATCGTGATCCTCCTTTTCTTTCTCAGCTTTGGTTCGATATCATTGTTTAAAACAATAATAATAACAAGAAAATTAACCTTAATGAAGGTTAAAATTCGATTTCACGCATGTGTAGGGTTTGCAATTAATTCCATTAATGCATTTGGTCAGGCACATGATCATGATGGGAACACACACATAACTAGATCATGTAACTGTAGTAGAGTGAAGAAAAAAAAAGAGAAACTGTGTGCGAGATTGGGATTGAAATAAGGTAGGGAACTTTTGACAAGTTCTCGGTTCGGTTCCGATTCTGGTTCTGGTTCCACCAAGGACGAAGAAAACAATTAAAAAAATGAAAGAAAGACAACAAGACAGAGACAAGATTGAAAGGACCGAACTCAAAATGAAAAAAGAAGAAGACAAAGGCGGAAGTGAGATCGGGATGGGAACCAAACTTGGGACTTGTCAAAAGTTTCGAGTTCAAGATCCGTCCCAGATTTGACCTCGAGAAAGAAAAATACATCGAACAAAAAGAAAAAAACAAGGAAACAAGCAGGAGAGGGATAAGAACTGAGTTAAGAGATGGAACCTAAGTAAGTTCCATGTCAAGGTTCAGTTTTGGTTCCGGTTCCGGTTCCGCCAGAGAAAAAGAAGAAAGACAAAGACTTAGGAGAAAAGAACAACTCGTAAGTCCCAAACGAAAACAAACAAGGACAAGAAACAAAGGGGGACCCATTTTGACCAAAGTAAAAGTTGGGGTGGTTATGCAAGGCATAACATGCCTGTTGTCTTAGCCTCATTGTATTACAACATGCACTAGGTAGTATATTGTGAGGCCCATAACACTGGGGTGGGGGTGATACTACATGTTTGGGCCTACAGGCATATAGCTATATTGAGACCGACTATTGAAAATGTGTAGATAGATCATGATGACCCAACAGTGTACAAGTATGGAGGCATGAACACACTACAGTATATAGGTATTACAAGAATCCCACACTAGAGGCGGGCTATTGATGAGATGACAGTTTTTTGATGGAGGCCTTGGCTCCATTTTCATAGGTGACACGATGATGATGAGAAGTTATTCTATTATTTCCAAACTAGATACATGCAGGGATGTGAGCATCATATGTGTTAGAACCTAATTTTTAAGAAAAAATCTAAAGGCCTTTATCCATTTGAATCCAGATTCATGCTACCTTTTTCATAAAAAGCATCTTATTGCCAAGGCCAAAACTACCTTTTACCATTGTACCACTGCCTTAACATTCACCCTTTGTAGTTTCTACCTCATACCTCCTTACTGCAGCCCCTTGCAAGATGACTCACGTGTCACGTTCAAGATCAGTCACACTATACCCTTATCATTGCATCGCAAGGAGTTAGAACAAAGCCCATGGTGGAGCGGTGAAGGAAGCAGAGATAGAGCCAGGCCGATACTGCCATACCACATGGAATGAAATGTTAGACCGCAATTGCATAGTAGTGAAGGAAGAAAAGGGATATCGTGATACTTTGAAGGGTCATTAAGGAGCCCGTAGAAGAGCGGTAGAGAGAGCAATACAAGGAAGACATTGCCATACCATGGGTCATTAAGCAGCCCGTGGTAGAGCGGTGCACAAATAAGACAATAAACGGACACCACCATACTGCTAGGAGCAAAAACATAGCTCGTGGTAGAGCGGTAGAAGATGCAAAGACAATAGGTACACTGTGCTATCACAACAGAGAAGGAGGAGGTGCGAGGTAAAGTGGTAAAGTAGCCATTGCTGCTGCAACAATTATTATTGTTGTATTTATGTTGTGTTTTTTTTTGTCATTAAGTGACGTGACCTTTGGTCTGAAGCTTGTTTCCTCTCGTGAGAATACGAGGAGACCAAGACCAAAAGGCATGGGGGATTTTCTGGGAAGGTATAAAAGGAGGAGATAGATACAAAATAAGGGGTTAGAGGTTAGAGAATAGAGATAATTTTCAGAATTTTTTACACAGTGAAGACCATGATGCATGTATGAATCTTGAAGAAGTCAATGAAGATATCTGATTTTGTAGCCTAATCTTGGTATCAACTATTTATTGGAATTATTCAATTATTTGGTTGTCTCTATTTTAACGCTTCTCTTTTATTTAAACTGATATATCAAGTATATATTCAGTTTGTCAATGCACATTTTTTGTATTCGTGTGATGTGATTAATTGGTTCTTTCAAGTAAAGATTAAATCCTTCTAGTCAATCACAGTAATTTAGAAGTGTTAATTGGATCAATAAGAAGAACCATATAATTATGGTTGTCAGTCTGTCTCAAGTAGAGTTTGTCAACTATTTACTTGCATGTTTATACAAGTTATAAACCCATATCAATGTGCCAAATAGTTTGAGTTATTTCCATTACAGGTCACATTTTTTAAGACTTTCATTGGACTTTGTTTTACCCAATAGGGCATTGGTCTCACCTATTTTTATTCATTTAGTTTTGTTACACATTTTCTTAGAATTCTACATTTGTTAACTGAACATATTAGATTTTACCTTGATATTGCTTATATTATTTATATCAAATTAGAATCATATCTCTTTATTGTTAAATTTCCATTGTGGATAGATCGATCAAGTAATAAACATAGTTCAAATCTGCCTCATTTGCATAGGTGCACCTGCTTGGGTTTGGTAGAGCCTGAAGAGTAGAAGGTTCAAATTCATTATTTGGCCTTGTACGTTAGCCAAAAATGTTGTGAGAGCTTGGCAACCTCTCGTGGTTCAAACTTGCATTTTTGAGACCTAACAATATGATTGAGTGATATCTTCTTGACAGAGTTGTTTGATAGTTCGGGGAGGTGCAAGACGCACCTAATTTGGCATACAAAGCTATATTCACCTGATGTGCTCGGGAGACAACCTGGGGGTAGCGAGTCCAACCCCAGATAGCCATTGATGACTTTAGATAGTTAGTCATGCAAACTTGGGTGTATTTTGATGCTCCCACAGATGCGGGCACTACACATGCATATGACACATAATGGTAGGCCCATGCTCCTATCAGATTGACTTTGTCAATTATGCCAACACCAGGTAGGGGATGGGTTAGAGGACCCCAGATAGGATAGGTTCCATAGTAGCCACCACATTAGCCATATGATGGTCAGGATAGAGGTGACAAGGATGACAAACATGAGGGGCATGATGGATAGGTTCCACCTATAATACCACTAGTGAGATAGAGGGACCCTCAATAGCCACACCAACAACCTCCACAACAACCGCCACTAGGTCCTGATCCTAGGGATGAATAGATAGCATCACTAAAGGTGCAGGTTTAGGCCTTGAAAGGGTAGTTATAGTAGGCACATGCATAGATTCAGATCCTAACCTAGGAGAGGGATTAGGTGAGACAAGAGGTTGCACAGGGGCACCAATAGAAGTAGGATGCATATCCTTGGTTGGATCTTGAGATAGGATGGAGATAGTAGTTGGAGGTAGTATCTCAACTGGTGCAAGGATAGGCCATAATCCCTACAAAGATGTATATATGAGCCATGCATGAGGCTTCATATTACAAGCTACTATATTATAGAGCTTGTCCACAGGAGCACAGGGAGCCATGTTTCTCCCACATCAATAAGATTGTGCCTAGCAGGTCTCACGGGGGGCCATCGGGGTCTCACCATCAGAGCTGGGGAAGCCACCATAGCTATTGATAGAGCGAGGAGAGCTCAGGGCACCGATAGTGTTCATACACTTTTTGGATATACAACCTAATTTATGATGTTTATACATTCATTGGCTAAGTTTTGATTAGCCTCTTGTATATTTTTTATGATGACATTATAGATCTGATTCTGATTGTATCATGACATTCAACTTTTTTGATATATACATGAGATGGATCCGATGTGATTTACATGATGTGATGGTAGTTATTTTATCTTATGTGTTATGGATGTCATAAGTACATGATATGGATGGATGCATTTAATGATCATGCTATGATGCTTTATGTTTTATGATGTGATGCATGTGATGCATGTGATGTATGTATGATATATGTACTGTATGATGGACCTATTTGTATGGATGTATTATATGGTTATGTGGTGGATGATAATGCAAATTGATGTTATGAGATGCTTAGAATAACAAATCTATATTATGTTTTTGACAATGCATGTGAGATGGATGCAATATAATGATTATGTTTATTTCCTTTTTAGTATCTTTTCCATGTGGTATATGATGATACAAAATGTGATGATTTTGAGATGCTTATATGGTTGTGCGATGGATGGTAATGCAAATGTGATGTGATGAGATGCTTATAATAACAAATCTATACTACACTAAACACCTTAAATGATAATGCAATGATGGATGATGTTTCCTCATATGATGATATGTATGGGTATGTAGTATGCTGACGGTTTGTGGATGCAGGATGGATGCAAGTAGATTTTGTTTGAATATCATGATACCAGGTTAGTATGGGGAGAAGATAGAAGAAAGAGAGGGATCAACCCAAGAGTATGAGATGATGTAGAAATCCAACAAGTCTATGAGTTGTCAAGACTTTATTAGATATGATGATTAGTGATGATGTTTTTTTGCTTATCAGAGATTGGGGATGTAAAGAGCATTACTTTCCTTATGTTTGATAACACACATAGATACGATGCATCAAGGTATAGACAACCAAGATGGTGTGGTATCTAGTGCGATGGACTTTGACTCATCAAATAGTTAGGAGTATGCTTGTTCACACCTAGAATACAAAACTTTGTTAGAGTGTACTTTAAACATTTCAAACATCTCGAACCAAAATAGAGGAAGGTACAACCTCCCAATGTAATAGTCAACAAGATAATCAAGACATTCTCCCTACACACTGAACAAAATTAGCATGACCAAGGTTATATTACAGGAATATCCAACAATCACAACAAATGAAAGATAATGGTCAATTCCCAATTCATTTCTCTCTAAATCGTTTTGATTAGACATCATCGAGAGGTCATTGGAATGAGTGCAATAAGATAAATTAAAAGAAAAGATCAAGTAAACAAACAAGCTAATGTTCTTCACACCCTTAGCCAAGACTAAAATATGGTGGTGCCTGATGTTGTTGATGTCCATTGTAGGAAGGATGCATCCTAGGACATGATGTTATCAAGTTATTTTGAGATGAACACGATGATGGGCTAGTGATACCAAGAGTTGACAAACTTCTTTACCTATTGACTTAGACTTAAGACCTTGACGTTTGAGTTTACACTTTCAATTTTCTATACTTGTTTCCGATTGTTTTGCTAGAGGGTGGAGATGATGATTGATTTATTGTGAATGGATATTTATTGTGGGTGAATGTTAAGATGAGATGAGTGATTTTGGGTTTTTGAATGTTTTTGGTATTTTGAAATGTTTTGAGGCTTTTTTTGGGATTTTTGAGATGTTTTACAAATGTTTTGATTTTCCAAATTTCCAATGTTTTTGGTATTTTCTAAGATTTTGACCAAGAACCTAACCTAAGGACCTATCCTAGGGGCCTCGGGGGTTGATCAAAGATAAGCCTTGCCTATGTTATACATGTAGAGACCACATAGTTTGACTAACATAGACTCGTTTATTGATGAGATGTGAACATGTGTGGATTGCAAGTTTATTATGATATACTCCTAAAGTACCGACCTAATGTCTCAGAGGCTGATCAATGATTAGCCTTGCCTACATTTAAGCTTAGAGACAAAGTTATTCGACATGATGACTCTATTTTTTGACCTTTTCTATTATTGACTTGTTTTTTTGGTTTTTGATATGTTTTGGATATTTTTAGATTTTTTGATGTTATGATTTTTTTTGGATTTTTTGATGTTTTGAGGATTTAAAAAATATACACGAATCTGATCCAATGTACATATTAGGAAATGCCCCTAGTGTGATGCAATAGACTACTTTGATATAGGTCAGAAAAACTGACCTTAGGAACATGCCAAGTAGTACTAAAAGGGAACATGATATCGATGTAGGATCAAGATATGATGCAGACACATATGGGTGATGGAAATAATGATGGGTGGAGGGTGATGGAAAGTGATGCAGAATAAGCCAAAGAGATCATGGTGGATGGAAAGTGCTTATTTACACAAGGTTCTTGATTGCTAGGTTTTCATCAAGGTACTTTCCCAAAGCGCCACTGAAGTGGTTTTCACTAGAGGACAATTTTTTTCTTTACTTTTTTCAATCCTTTTTTCCATTTTTTTTTGTATTTTTTGGTTTTGTACCTTGCAAGCTTAGGAATAATTTTTTTTGAGATGGGAGCTATTGATGGGCTCCTGCAAAGGATCCCATTCTGGTGTTGACAACTGATATGCTCTTGATTTATAACTTGTCATGATGATGAAAGGTCCCAACCAATTAGGTTCAAACTTACCTTTGCTGTCTAGATTTGGCACATTTTTCTATTTTTCTTTCAATGTAACCTCTCCAACTTGGAAGGACCGAATCTTGATATTCTTATTATAGATCCTTTTGATATGGTTATGATAAACCTGTAGGTGGTTCAAAGCATCCATGTATCCCTCATCTAGCAACTCCAGCTCATTCAATCATGACACCCTGAATTCTTCATCAGTAATAAGATTCTACAATGATATTCTTAGGGATGGGAGCTTGATCTCAATGGGAAAGATGGCTTATGATCCATAGACTAGGGAGAAAGGGATTGCACATGTAGGTGTGCAGATACTGGTTTGATAGGCCCATAAGGTAGGATTTAGCTGTAGGTGCTAGTCACAACCAACTTCATTGACTATTTTCTTTAGAATTTTCAAGATGGTTTTATTCATAGCCTCAGCTTGGCCGTTACCTTGGGGGTAATATGGGGTGGAGAAGCGATGTTGAATATTGAATTTTTGGCATAGCTCATGGACATCCTAGTTTTTGAAGGGCATTCCATTATTAGAGATAAGGGCTTGTGGAACACTGTAACAACAAATGAGGTAGTTTAGGATGAATTTAGAGATCTTCATCCCTATGATATAGGTCATGGGAATGGCTTCTACCCACTTTGTGAAGTATTCTATGGAAGTGATAATAAAATTATGTCCATTAGATGAGGTGGGTGTGATTTTTCCGATGAAATTGAGCCCCCATTGTGAAAAGGCCAAGGTGTTACAATCAACTGGATCTCTTGAGCTAGTGCATGGATGAGGTCTCCATGCCATTGGAATTACATACACTTTCAGACATAGTCACATGCTTCTTTCTCCATCATAGGTCAGTAGTACCTTGTCCTCAGTAGTTTCTTGGCCAAGGTTATACCACTAGAATGTGAACCACAAATGCCATCATGTACCTCTACCAAAGAAGTCAAAGCTTCCTCAGGGTTAAGGCATTGTACGAGGGTTCCTTTGATACTTCTATGGTAAAGGGTATCACCTAAGATGACAAAATGGGATGAATTTTTAATAAACGTTTTCTTGAGATTTGGGGTGATGTTGGTGGGGATGACTCCTATTTTCAAGTAGGTGAATATGTCATGGTACTAAGGATCACCGAGACCAATGATTTCACATACGAACTCAGATTTTGGTACCTCAAAAGTTGGTATGAGAAGTTGCTCTACAAGGAATTCATGTTTATGGACATTCCTCAGGATCTCTAGAATTGATCCGATTGTAGCCATAGTCTTTGTTGCTCTATTGTTTACCTGAGGTATCTACTTAAATGTGATGTCGATGAATAAATATTTAAGGTCCTCCACCATCTTTTTATATGGGGTAAGTTTATCATCCTTATTTTGGTATTCATCGTTGACTTGATTGATAATCAGTTGTGAGCCCCCATAAACCTTGGGGGCCATAATTTTCCATTGCATTACAATCAGAAGTCCTATGAAAAGGGCATCATACTCTACAATGTTATTAGTATAGGGGAAAGATAACCTGTATGATTTAGGAATACAATCCCCTTGTGGTGTGATAAAGAGGATTCCTACTCCTGACCCATGTTGAGTATAATATATGTTGAAATATACCTTCCAATGGTTTGTTGCATTGAGGTTGAAAATTGACTCATATGGAAACTCTGAGACTAGTGGGTTCTCAAAATATATAGGTGCTTCGGCGAGTTGATCTACAATTTCCTATCACTTGACAACTTTCCATTCCACATATTCGATGCCAAATTCTATTAAGATCATGACCCACTTAGCCATTCATCATGTGAGTGTTGCTTTAGAAAATAGATATAATCTTGGTGATGAGCTCTATCTGATGAGCGAACATGTAGTGCCTAAATATTTGTAAGTAAAACACTATTTCAAGGCAAGCCTTCTTAATGACCATGTAGTTTAGCTCGTGTCCCACCAATGTTCTACTGATATAGTAAATGGCTCTTTCCTTCCCTATTTCATCATGTTGAGCTAGGAGAGCCCCAAGTTTTTCCACCATAGGAGATATGTAAATGATCAATGGATTGTTTTGAATTGGTGGCATGAGGATTGGTGATGTCAACAAGTATTCTTTGATTTGATTGAATTCTGATCGTATTTTTCATCCCATTTGTATGCTACCCCCTTGTGGAGTAGATGAGAGTACAAGATGGTTTTATCTGCTAATTGTGCAATGAATCTACATATTGATTGAAGCCTTCCCTGTAGAGCCCTCAATTATTTTAGTGTTCACAATGCTTCCATATCAAGAATTTCTTTGAATTTTACTGGGTCTATCTTGATTCCCCTCATTGATACAATATACCATAGGAGTTTCCTTGATTGTATGGAAAAGACACATTTCTTGGGATTGAGTTGTACCTTATATTATTATAGTCTATCAAAGATTGGGCCCACCGTTGATATGTGGTCTTGAAATTTTCTTGATTTGGCTAGTACGTCGTCCACATAGTCTTCTATATATTTGTGGATCATGTCATGGAAAATCAGAGTCATCACCCTTTGGTATGTGGCTCTGACATTCTTTAACCCAAATGGCATCATATTCCAACAGTAGGTGCCCCATGGACAAGTGAAAGTTGTTTTATGTTGGTCACCCTTTGAGATCATAATTTGGTTGTATCTTGTAATCCCATCCATCAATGATAAAATTTCATGCCCCGCCATCAGATCTACAATCATGTCTATGTTACGAAGAGGAAAATCATCCTTAGGGAATGCTTTGTTTAGGTCCCTGAAGTTAGTGCAAATTCAGATGCCCCAGTGGGCTTGGAAACAGGTACAAGGTTGGAGACCCATTCGAGATAATAAATGGGTCATATGAAGCCAGCATAAAAGAGTTTTTGCAAATCAAGCTTGACCAATAAGGCGATATGCGGATGCATATTTCTCAATTTCCGTCTCACTAGTTTTTCCTTTGGATAGACTGCTAGATGATGGAATACTACCTTTGGATCAAGGCTTGGCATGTCAACGTAGGTCCACACAAAGTTTGCTTTACTTTCCTTTAGAAATGCATCTATATTTTCTTATTCCTCAGTCAAAAGTGACTCAACATAGAAAGTGATGTGCAGGGTTTCTTTATTTCCCAAATTCACTGGGTTGCATTTTTCTGCCAGTAATGCTGATTTATCTTGATGGATGACACTAAGGGAAAGATTGAATCTCTCATCCTTTGGCACCTCAGAGAGGTTTTCACCATTGGATACATCCTTCATTTTTACTATTTTTGGATCAAAAAGTTCCACAAGGTTGTTTTCACTCAAAGATCGAGATGTTACTCTTAGATTTTCAATTTTGCAACTAAGAGATTCAATCGTTTCCCCATAGTACTCATGTGTGTCCAACTCAATGTCGAATCCTTCTTTATGATCCCCATATAGTAGAGTATCCCTTAGTCCCATGAATTTCGAGAGAGCCTCATCATTTTATAACATATCTAAGATTAGTGGTCCTCGTTGGCTATAGTCTATGAGTTGGGGTAAACGAGTTTTAGTTTGTTGGCTTGGGAATTTGACTCAAAAGACATGGTGGTGATCATAAAGAGAGAGGATTCCTCAAATAATATGGGTAAGTTAGAGAGGGGATCCTTGAAGGGACAACTAAACGATACAGGTACCGATGGGAAAGCTTTGACCATTTTAATAGAAGCACCTTTGCCAATTATGGTTAGCTTCATATGGGTACATCCAAGGCCAAGATTCTTAGGGTGCTTTTCAAGAATGATGGGTTCAAACAGGTCGTTGTCATTTTTCCCAAGCTTCTCATTTTTGTTGTAGCCCCAACCAAACATTAATTGTAGACCTTTACTATTTTCTTCCATGGGAAGATCTGGTACGAGTCTTTCATCTTGATACAACATGCTTGATACATATTTCTCATCCACCACCTCCTTGCTTAGGTCTCTCGCATTTTTGAAGGTGGTGCCTTCTAATTTGAAGGTATGATATGTTGTGTTGATTGGTTGTGGTTTTCCATGAGATCTGGGAGAGTGAGGTAACTCTCCAATCACAAAGGAACTCTTTTTCATATTATAGTCCCCACATCCATTATCTTGGATTGCAACCTTGACATCTTGGATGCTCCCAATGGTAGGTGTCTTTCTCTCAAAAGTGGAGGTTAAAGTGGATGGGTTGACATATGGGGACGTGGGTCCTTCATCATTTTTTGGAACTTGGGGTATCTTATAATACTTGGCCTCCAGATTTTTGCAATAATAGAACAGTTTGGGGTTGTCATGGATTGTGACTTCTTGGTTTTGGTAAGGAAATTTGACACATTGATGGAAAGTGGATGCAAAAACTTGCATCCCATGGATCCATGGGTTCCTTAGGAGAATATTGTAGGGGATTTCAAGGTTGAGGACCTGGCAAGTGGTTTCCATGACTATTGGCCCTACTTGGATAGGGAGTTGAATGGTGCCTTGGGACACCCGTTCTTGATCATCATAAGCCTTGATGGTGATACCTTTTCATTTTTTCAATGAAATATTATGAGAATCCCAAATTATTTATTATTTGTAGGGTACAAATATTTAAACCCGCACCCCCATCTACCAAGACCCTTTTAACTTTGTTCTTATGGACTAAGACTTCAAGATGGAGTACGTGATTATGAGATGGTTGGGTTGGGAGATCATGCTTAGTAAACATGAGGAGATGTGGTGTAGTGATATGTTTGACAATATCTTGAAATTGGTCTACATCAAGAGTAGTGGGGATGGAGGACTCAACCAATGCCTTCTCTAGGATGTCCCTATGTGTAGGTGATATTTTTATCAACTCCATGATGGAGATCTGGGTGGGGGTATTTTTTAGTTGTTGCAAGATGTTATAACCACTAGGGTTTGATTTTGGATTAGTGGCTGGTGGTTTGGATGGTGGTGAAGGTCCTTGGATGGAAATTATGTCGCTACATGTGGTGACTCCACATTTGGCTCTAGGTCCTTTGATATTGACAACTGTTACCCATTCATCCAAAGATGCGACACCATGGTCATATATATGGTTCACATTGTTGTAGCTCTTTCCTTTACCATTGTTGTTTCCTTTATTGTGATTTGGCATTGGATTCATGCATATTTTAAGATCTTGATTCCCAACTAGTTGTTCACTAGTTATAACCTTATCATCGATGAGATCTTAGATAATATTTTTAAGTCTCATACAACTAACTGTTGTATGTCCCTTTACTTTATGAAAATTGTAGAGGGATTTCTTGTTATACCATGGTGGTTTAACTTGATGCTCTTGTTAATTTTTCGTAAACAAGGATTTTTATGAGTTTTGCTTGTACTAGCTGCTGCATGAAAAAATCAATAGGATCCCCTAGTGGTGTATATTTTCATTTTGGCGGGTATTTATTCTTTAGGGGTGGTCCCCCTTGAGCATTTATGTTATTGACTACCTAATTTTGGGTTTTTGTTGTGATGTGTTGGTTTGCAGAGTGTTTTGTGTATTATTTTGTGGTTGTGTATATGATTGCTATTGCACATTCGGCCTTGGGGCACTGATAACAACTTTGGCATCAATGATACCATCATTGGTGACATTCTTATTCTTATCCCACGTGCAAGGTTTTTCACTATAACTTGTCGATGATCAATTGTCTTAGTACATGGGCTTTCCCCCTTATGTTATAAGGGCTCTTTCAATGTTGAGTGCTTTGGGGATCAATTGGTCATACGTTGTTATGCATTTCATTTCTAAATAAAAGAACAAGGTCCCTTCAAGGATGGAGATGATGGTCCCAATTTTTTGTTCCTCTGCCATTGACCATTTGCTCTTACTGGCCTTAGATCGCCATCATTGTAAGAATGCTGCAAATGTTTCTCCCTTGGCTTGTTTTAAGCTAGATAATTCTTCTAAGCTCACTTCCATTCCCAAGTTAAATGAATAATTTTCTATGAACAAGTCCATGATTTCTTGGAACTTTTTAATTCTGGTGGAGACGGGAGAAGCATTCCATTGCTGGACCAGCCAAACTTTGAGGGAAGAGTCACATCAGATAAGAATCATCATATGCCACTTCCATACATGGTACATGGAATTCCTTGATATGATCTTCAAGATTCTCGTTTTATCAAATTTGAGTATTTCAAAGCTTGGTGGAAATGGAACCATAACAATGCTTCTATCAAATAGATAGGGGCACAAATTCCCTTGCTTGTGTGATTTATTTGTCTTTCTTGATTGTATGTCCTGTATTTGTCACAAGAATAACTTGACTTGTGTGGAAAACTCATTCTATGGATCAGGTGGTGGAATGTATGTGTTTTGGGATGGCATGGCTAGTTGGGCGATGGATGAGGTGGCTTGTGTGTTAAGATTTAAGGAATTTTGTTGTGTGTTTGTGAAAGGCTATTGGAAGTTTTATTGCACAAGCATCACTTGTTGATATGCCTATTGTTACTGTGCCAACAACGCTTGTTATTGGTCTTGCTACTATTGTTATTGTTGTTCCAAAAATGCTTGCTATTGGGCTTATTGTTGCTGCAAGGCTTATTGATAGGCGTATTTCTGTAATTCCCGTGCTTGTTGCTATTTTTTCTATAGCAAAGCCTATGCTTGTGCTTGCGCTTGAGCTTGCATGGATTGTTGTGCTTGAGCTTATTGTATGACTTGTGCAACTTGCTATTGTTGTAGTAAAGCTTGTGCTTGTGCTTGGGCTTGAGATTGAGCTTGCGCTTGAGATTGCGCTCGAGCTTGCACTTGATCTTGTGCTTGAGCTTGTACTTGAGCTTGAGCTTGTTACTTGAGATTGCACTTGAGCTTGTGCTTTAGCTTACGCTTGAGCTTATGCTTGCTGCAAGGCTTTTTGGTAAGCTTGTTGCATTTCCTATAATTTGATGTTGTATTGATTTGGCATATTTGGATTGGATTTGGAGGTGGTGGATTTTGTGGGATGGTGTAAGATGATATGATAGGAGGTGGTTGTTGAGGTGTTTGTTGATTTTTGACAAGGGGTTGTGTAGTGAATGGTATGGTCGATATGCTTAGTCCTTGGGAGACTAGATTTTAGGATGTTTGGGGTGTTGTAGATGATGTGATGATCAGTTGGGAGATTTGGATTGGTGCCACCTAGTGTTGTGATATCGGTGGCATGTTTGGAGGATTTGGTATGAAAAATGCATTGATTTGATTTGTGCTTGGGTTGATTTGGTTTGATTGGTGTTCGCTTGATGTTTTGGATGGAGGGATTTTCCCCATCCCTTGTATTGGTGTGGATAATGATGTCAAGATAGGGAGTGGTGGGAATATTTGTAGTGTATTCCCTTGTGGAAGTGAGGATGAAGTATTGAAATTACCTATTTTTCCAAATAAATCCACTTGCCCTTATGTTGGGAAGAGGGCCTTGTGTATCGAGAGGGTATGTCAGTGTTTTAGAAAAGGTGGAGGGGTTGTTTGTATCATGGAACATGAGTGGCACATATGGATGTTTAGGTTCTTATGGGATGGTGCTAGGCATACCAAAAATTATGTTGGCTTCTAAGTTTTGTTTATTTACAAGTGGATGCCCTTAAAGGGCTTGGAGTAATGAGCTTCCCTTGGTGATCATTGGTTGACTTGGGTGTGGGATCATGATGGTTGTATGATTGGTTGGATAATGTTTTGGTGTCAAGGCATAAATGATGTTTGCGGCATGTTCCCAAAAGGTTTTTCAACAATAGTGCTCACATCGAAATCGAAAGGGATTTTAGCCCCTTATTTTGCCAATGCTAACAAGTATTATGTGGAATTTAACCTCATGACTATATTGACAATCTTGTGCATTTCAAAATTTTGGAATAGTACAATTATTTCCTCTTGGGGAATTCCTTGGAAGTTGTTGGTGATATCCACCACTTGGCAACCTCCCTCTTGAATATCTTATGGTTGTTGAGGGGGATTAAGTGGAGGATTGATAGACTCCCTAGGGTTGAATTTTGATGGTGTTTGACTTAAATCACTTGAGGTCGATATTTATTTTTCCTATTCCATGATCTTCTTCTATTGTGACCTTGTTTGGACCATAAAATTGGGATCGACTTTTAGGAATATGGGAGAAGAATCTCTAACTCTTTTGGTTGATCTAAATTTTAGGTACAAAAAGAAATTCTAGGATGTTTAAGGATCAAATGATGATGATTTGATAAAAAAAGGGTGAATGGTGTGGATGGTTTAACTTTTGAGAACTTTTGATCAATACTAAACCTTAGGATTTTGATTTTGATTGATTTGATTTAGATAATGGACTTGTAGATCCCAAGATGTTAGATATTATCTTGGAGTAAAATTGTTGAAAAGGGGGTGCTAATTTAACTAAATGTGTGAGAAAGGATTCATCCACACACACTTATCCAAACAAGGTGATATTGATTTTGATTGAAGGATTTACCTAAAGTCTAGCGTAAAATATTTTTCCAAGGTCCAAAAGTTGTTTGTGAGACGGGTTTTGATGAATGTTGTGACAGACAAAAGTGTAGGTTTGACCCTAGATGATCCTATAAATATTTTTTTTACAAGATCAAGGTGTTGAAGAACATGCTATTCCCTACAAAGTGTTCAAATCCAAAATACCAAATGTTTAGCTTAAATGAGGGGTTCAAATTGAGCATTTATATCTGAATTGTTGAGCATAATATGTCTATAAAACCTTGTAACCTTCTTGTTTATCTCGAGGTATTGTCTTTGGTTTCACTTTCTAATGTATCTTTTGATAGCTTTTTGAGTATGGCACCTAAATTTGAAGTTTTTGCATAAGGAATTTTGCTTTGGAATCTTGAATTTGTGGGGAATCATGGGAAAAGCACACATGTGGGGTTCAATTGTCTTTTATCTTGATTAAAATGGATTCTTTTTACCACATCAACACATCTTGTTTAAATTTCAAACTAAATGTCTATGTCTTAGCTCTTTTTCATTCCACAAGGTCCATTATGTGAAAATCAAAGAGTCAAGGCCATAGTTTCCCTAGGTTCAATTTGGAGAGAGTAAATTGAGATGTGAGCCCAAATATTTAAAAGCCTCTAAGGGTAAAATTCCTAGGGACAAGCAGTAATAATTTGACCCTTCAAAGATATTCACTCTTTCCAAAGGGTTTATAATTTTGATGATTTATTTAATGTTTATTTCAAAGTTTTGAGATCCAAGCAATGTGTTTTGACTGAATCACAAATTGCACAATCCTAGGTTAGAAATGTCCATACTTTGTTGATTCCCCACTCGGATTTCTCCAAACACTAAGACAAAGTGAACAGTTAGAGATTTGGTGACACTGGCTCCCCTCCACGAAACACACTTCTTAGGACCACCAAATCTAAAAATCCTTAAGATTCGAAGATCCTAAGGACTTTTTTGTTTCTACTTTTAATAATATAAATTTGGGATAACTTTAGAACGATCATTCTTACACCAACAAGTATTAAGGTTTTTGGTCACTAAACAAATGGGTTGTAATAAGGACTTTCATTCAAGGTGGCCATACATGCAACAAGATTAGTTCAAGATTATGGAGAATGAAGAGGCCTCCCAGTCCTTTCCCTAAGGAAGGATTTTGATGTATCACACAGATACTATGGGTGACACTTGTCGGTATGACACATCCGCTCCTGTTGTTGATGAATTTTGTGACAACACATTTTTATATAGCGATTGAAAGATCTTGGCTTTAGCCTGGTACCGCTTGGGCTGTCCCCTCCTTTCAAAGCGGGGAGGCAGGCCCTCTAAGAATAAACAAAATTAAGGGAGTACATTTATAGTTCGATTGCTCAATTCATGTAAAGTGCAAGGAGGGAACACACACAATGTCTTTTCCTCACACTAGCATGGGGTTCAATTTTAGATCCAAATTGAAATATGTGGGGTGATTTAGACAACCAATGTTAATGGAATTATTTTGATTCTCAAGATCTCCGAGTGGCGCGAGAGAAGTGCATATGCATTCAAGTGACAAGAATTGAAAAAACCATAAAACAAAGAAGATGCAAGTTTTTTTTAATCCCAAAATAAAAGTGAGTTCATTTTAAGCACAAAAAGATAAGTGTGAATTTGTCTTGTTCAATTTTAACCCACAAAGCAATGTCTAGTAAGTTCCTAATGTTCAATTTTAATCCAACTTTGACAAAGCTTGAGTTGATTGTTAATTTTAAGCCCATTGGAATGTAAGAGAATTCTATTCAAAATGTAAGAGGAATGAATGCCCTTGTAAGAGATAAGATGGCATGTAAGAGAAATTAAATGCCTTTGTAAAAGGTATTTAAAGCCTTTTTGGGGAGAAATTGAATAAAGGGTGGTTAAGAGGAATATTCCTTGGAATATGCCATTGTGAGGATAAATAGGGTATTTATATAATTAGGATAAATTATTTTCATGTGAAACTGTTGGAGTGAAAATACATTGAGAGGGGGGGGGGGGTGAGTCGGTGTTTATAACTTCTTAAATAATTTAAATTGACATTGAAAAGAGCCATACATATATTATAAATTTTCAATGATAATGTCATTCATATAATCAAATGCAATCATATAAACTGAAAATGAGTAATGTAACATTGCATTTTAAAGTAGTAAAGTACTGAAGCAAAAGAGTCATAGAGACACAAGGTATGCCGAGTGGAAAACCCTCCTGGGGTAGAAAAACCACTCCTGAACCTGCTACCTTTTTCAGGCTTTCATTTCTATAATTTATTTTGACAAAGCCTTAAAGGCCGATTTCTGAGCACCGACTCAAGGAGCACCAACCCCTCTATTTAGAGACACCAATCTCAAGGAGAAAAAACCCCTTTTCTATTTAGAGACACCTATCTCAAGGAGTACCAACCCCTTTCTTGATTTTAATAGAATATACAATAGTACAGAGGATCTCTCTGTTTCACTTGATTTCTATCAAGTGCCTCTTGATGGACAATGTGTAAAACATTCAAAAGTCAAAAGTGACTTTTCAATGTTGCACCCATTATCAAGCCTTAAGATAGCTTGAGGAAAATCTTAACACAGTTACGATACAGTTTCATCAAACTGTGTTTAATCATACATCCTTTCTTTCCTTTTTCACCGATTAATTTTCAATGTTTTCCCATGCAGAACACTACAAATCTGAATTCTCTTAAATGTCTTTCAGAACTTTCTATAGCAATACCCCTGGTTTTCATTTTTAATTTTTTTCCATCATTGAACCCTAAAACCACTGGTTTTTCCTTTTTCAGAAAAAACATCATTACACTTTGGAAGTATCACAATTGTTACTCAAAAATTTCACATACCAGAAGGTTATTGCAAGCTTGTATTTGAGGTTACATAATAACTGTCAGGACATATCTAATGTTACAATGTTCACAAAGGAGAGATTCTTTCTTTCTGTTGAGGATAGGACAACAATGACCAAGAATAGAAGAGTGACTAAGCATGTCTTCACCAGAAGCCTGCACATGCAGAGCTTACACAAAACGGTAAGAACACATCCTTTAAAGAATAGAATAATAACCATTTTACCCTAGCTGTAACACCAATGTAACTGAAAGCGAGTAATAATGCATATATTAGCAGTTACCAATGAATCTAGGTAGGAAATTGAATTTTTTTGAAGCATTTAAGCTGACCCACAAGCAGAAATCACAGACCCTTTTAAAAATGTCATGATGATCTTTAAAAGAATTGCAGTCACGTTTTTTAAAATAAACATTTCAAGCTTTTCTCTTCAAAGGAATAGACGTCTTTCATTTTTCATTTTGCATAAGAGAGAAAAACTTAGCTCGTAATAACCTTGATTGTAAAGAACATATCTGCAAACTAGTCTGGAGATGAATACCTGACAATAGTGATGAGGATGCTGTCAAGAAATAGATTACCAGATCTGCATACAAGTGAAACGGCCAAGACATCTTCCAAAAATGTGCCTTCACCCAATTGTTCGAAACAACCACACAGAACGACCATTGTGATGATCTTCTTACAAAATCCAATCGCTGTCCAAAAATAGTCAACCAACAACATGCACTGTGAAATGGCCAAGGTAATGATTCCATGGTGGCGGCCAGAAATAGGGTTTCAAAAACTTTCGAACAATGGAACATAATGATTTGCCCTATTTTCCACATGAAATCCTTTGCATAATATGATAGAATTTGGAGTCTGAGAGGACTAACATTAATCAATCGAAACTGCATAAAATACTTTGGAATCCATGGGAGATTTGACATTTGTTGCCTTACCGCACAACCGCGACCTTTCCTTGGACTATCTGCGGTACAACGGTAGCTCCAAGCTAACCGCTAGCTGCTTCCACCGCGTTACCGTGGTGAGCTACTTAATAGCTTGTGGTACAACGGTAGCAGTCATTCAAACCGCTAACTATTTCCACTGCGTTACCGCGGTTATCTTTCTGATAGCCCGCGGTATAGCAGTAACTGTTTGGCTTGTCGCTGGCGGTTACCACCGCGTTACCGTGGCTACCTTCCTGACTGCCCGTGGTGTAGCGGTAATAGTTGTCTTGCCACTGGTAGTTTCCATCACGTTACCACGGTTACATTTTTTTTAGTGCACGGTATGGCGGTAACAGTCTTACATGCCGCCAACGGTTACCACCGCTCTACCGCGGTTATTGGCATAACTGCCAGCGGTAGTGCGGTAAGCATTATACCGACTGTCAACGTTTAAGCCATGTTAAATAACCATGATGAGACCCGATAGAAATATAAGGTGCACTTCAAAATAAAGTGCCAAATAATATTCAATAATAAATATTAAGGTCAAATTTTCACCTTAGAATGTCATGAAAGCTTAAGGACTTGTAATGAGTAAAATAGACTTTTGTAAATATCAAGAGCATGTAACAAGAATTGTATCACTTGTAACCAGAATTATATCACCTAAGAAAATGACCAATAATCAGAATACCTCAACAACCAATTGTAATCTACACATGAGGTTAAACGATTAGTGCCACCAAGATAATAAATAATAAAACAAATGAAGTGAATGTGCCAACCAAAATATGAACCAATTGAGAAGATAACCATCAAGCCAACAAGATGCCAAATAACCATAAGATGAAATCAAGGACAAAACAACATAAGAGGGATTCAATAGAAACTTGGTTAGTTGACCATGGGTTGAATCAACCAAGGTGGAGTTAAAAGCTAGAGGATTAAAAAATTTCATACCCAAGGTGATGCCAAGTTAATGATTTTTCAAAAGAGATGGTATCAAATAAAAAATGAAAGGTTACAACATTATCAAAATCATTTTTGGGATCCTGGCATAAGAATTGTATGATGCATCATGGGACAAAAGGAGAGGGCCTATCATTGATTCACCAACTTTCTGGTGAAAAAAGTTTCTTTTTCATTTTGAGTCTTTTTATTTTTTCACCCGACTCTATGCCTAATGGATGGATAAATGCACTTAGAGATTGGAATTATTCTCCCTGAAATTGTTTCAAAGAATGATTGAAGGAAGCTCCCCAACTAGAGCCAACTGTTATCCTCGAATCCACGTGCTCAATTTGTGGGATAAACCCTACAAAACTTGTATGTTTCATAGCCCACATACTCTAAGCATGCAAAACGAGGAAAAATTCATTGATCCTCATGCATGGTCCCCCATCCTCAAAAATTCATTCTGAGCATTAACCTTTGTTAGTTTGTTGAAATTCACATTTTAAACCAATTTGTGAAAATTCAATTTTGGGAGAGAAATTTTTTTGCACATGTAAGAACTCTATTTTTTAGCGCCTTTGCATATTTCATGCAAGAGCTCTATTTTTCAGTGCCTTTGCATTTCCATGCCTTAGTAATTTTCAAACACATGAAATTTTGGGGTTTTTTAGTGCCTTTGCATATTTTCTAACATGTAGTGTCGGTAAATTTTTTCGCTGTTGCACATGCAGTATTGGGGAATTTTTGAGCCTTTGCATCTCAAACCACAAGTCATATTTCCATGTAACAGCTCTAATTTTTAGTGTCTTTACATATTTTCATGTAAAAGCTCTTTTTCTTAGTGCCCTTACATATTTTCATGTAAAATCTCTATTTTTAGCGCCTTCACATATTGACATGCAAAAGCTTAGTTTTTCATCGCCTTTACATACTGACATGTAAAAGCTCAATTTTTCACCGCCTTTACATATTGACACACAAAAGCTTAGTTTTTCACCACCTTTACATATTTACATGTAAAAGCTCTATTTTTTATTTCCTATGCATGAAACTACCCAAGTTCTTCAATATGTAAAAGCTCTAAAAATCCCCTCTTGTGCACAAATACTTAAAAAGAGCATTTCCCAAAAGATGTAATGAATTTTTTTTTCAGCGCCAGTGCAAAAAATATAACTTCCCTAATATGTATAAGTGCTAAAAATTCCCACTCATGCATGAAGCTACCAAATCTTTCCCAAGATGTCAAAGTGCTTATTTTTAGCGCTCATACACCAAAATATTCATGAAATTTTTCTTGACATGTAGAAGAGACATTTTCAGTGCCCTTACATGAAATGAACTTCCTCAATGTGTAAGGGTGCTGAATTTCTAAATTTTTTACTAACGCTCAAGAACTTCCAAAAATGCGTTCCGAGCTCCATTTATCTTGCTTCACTCAAATTTTCTTGCTCCATTGCTCACATCCATTTGCTAGTTTTCTCACTTCCACTTTGTTCTCCACCATCATCGCATTCAAGCTTCCCAAACCCATGAAATTGCTCAAATTTACATCCAATATGTAGTGTCTTGAAAATTTGAGTAATTACATTTGAAGTGGAATACCCCATGCTAAACCTTAGTTTTTCCTACCTTTTCATTAGAATTGTTAAAGCTTACTCTTTCATTAGAATTGTTAAAGCTTACTCTTGCATACATTTTGATCTCTTGTGTCTAGTTTTCAAAGCAATTTTGATCAAGTTCTTACCTATCACCAAGCAAGAAGGCTTTGAAGTACAACCAATAATTTCTTCCCATGTTTTAGTTTTTCAAAGAAGTGTTTATCAATGGTTCAACAAGTATTTAAAGATGAAGCTTTCTTAATGGATTCAATGAACAAATGATGGATTTCCAGCTTACTCTAGATTTGAGAATTGTTCTTGAAAGACACCATAAAGCATTCAAATTCATTGGAGGAGTCAATCTCAAGAATCATCGTCATCTCCAAATGCTAGATAGTGATGAATTCCATGTCATCATGAAGTTTTCATGGAGAAAGATGTTGAAGAAGGCTAATTTTTATCTTAGATTAGATTTCTGAGTTTTAGCATTTTCAAGATTTTGAAGTAAATAAATTTTACATGCCATTTTGCAAAATGTAATTACATTTAAAAATGAAGATGTTCTCCTACATTCATGAATGCCATATTTGAATAATTCAATAGTTAGCTATGGTTTTTCCTAGATTAGCTCTCCTCTCTCATCTACAAATATGAGAGGATTCTATTGTATTATGGACCTTTTATCTTATGCAATGAAGTGCAGCCCAATTATGAAGCAACTTTGAAACTTTGAGTTCATATTGTGAAACTATTTTCAAATCATTGGGTTAATTTCAACATATGTGAATGTTCTTATGTCATCCTCATAAGTTTATCTTATTATTGGATTGGATTGGTGGTGTTTTATAAATTGATATTGAAAAGATTTCAAGATATTTTGTGTAGACTTTATGTTGCACCTTTTACTTGGAGTCACGTAACTACTGATAATATTGGTGAGTTATCTTTGAGGCTTTGTACTTGAAGTTGTTCATGCTGCTCTTGGATCTATTTGTAAAGTATATTGAAGACTTTGTGCTTTATTTACCTTTGTTGGTTACTTTATTGGAAATTCATTGTTGAAGACTATGAAACAACTTTGTACCTCTGTGAGCCTTTTGGTTACATATTTTTATCACACCAGTACTCCTAGACTATGCTTTGACAAGTTAGAGTATTGGGATTACTACTTAGATTTTATTTAGAGTTGTATTGTGTCCAAAAATTTAAAATCGTGGAACATTGTAAACATATTCTCTGAAAAAAGAGAGAATCATGAATGTGACACACCCCCATATGATTAGTCTAGTGTATATATTAGAATAGTTTACTTTTTAGTTCTATAAGCAGTAAGAAGGGTGCCTCCCATTTTTGAGAGGAGATATTTCATCTCACTTAACTATGGATGAAAGTAAGTTTTGTAATCTATAAAAGGGATTATAGAATTTTCATCCAACTATTTTTTGGTAACTTCATTGGGGAACGAAGCATTCAATAGAAACCTCATGCTTTTGATTGAAGTTAATAAGCACTTCAATATATTATTGTGGTCCATTGTATATTGTTATTACTAATTTTTCTTTTGTTTCAAAGTCTACATTCTGGATGACAGAAGTTATACACGAGGTCTAAGGGCACAAGGTGTGGTGGATCCATTTTATCAATTATTATAGCATCATAAAATTCTTACTTCTCCTTTGCGAGCAAGATCACTGTTACATCGTACTGCAAGCTATCCTTCATGAAAACTAAGATCACTACTTCCAAGTGAATCTTCTATTTTACATAAAGTTCTAGTTCAGGTACTTTTTATTTAAATCACTATGGCTCAACCACCTCTAGGACCTTGGGGCAATGCTTTTGGTCCTCTTAGTCTGACCGCCCCTTTAAGCAACACAACAATTAGCTACAAGTCTTGAGGATGACTTGATTCTTGCTGGTGAGATAAGAAAAAACATAAATAGAAAGGGCCAAGCATCAAATTATTCATCCTCCAATACCAATTCCAAATTTTATGATCTTATGGTTCAAATATTGGCAAATGAGTTGTTGGCCTTGAAGAAGCAAGTTTCTAATAATAATTCTTACAAGGATATTCCAAGGACTTTCCCCAATTATTCTAGAAATAGAAATTAGAATCGTCTTCTTGCATCGCAAGGAAGGCTTGCTTTGGAAGATCCACCTACCAATACTACAGTGGGGTATTATGAAGTAGAGCAAGATGAATATGCACAACCAAATTATCCTACAAAAGAAAATGTTGATTTATTTCAAGATGAGGAAATGGATCCAAATGGTGACTCTAATATTGACTATTTGTAAATAGAAAATGAATCTAATGATGAGGACTTGGTGACTGATACATATGTTTTCATGTGGTCACAAAAAAATTATCTTGATCAAGCTCAAGCTGCTACTCCACAATCAAAAGACAAGCCACCGATAACCATTGCAGAAAGAGGATCTCCTTTGTCTTAGCAATCGAAAGATACAACAAATAAGAAAGTAAGTGTTCCTCGTCCTCCTCTTGTAGTTATTGCAATTCCAAAGGCCAATGTGTAGGTTCCTAAGACTAGTGTACCCTTTTTTAAACCCATAAATGAAGTTACTACATCTTCTTTGAAAAGTTCTTTCGAGGATTTTGACATCACTGACCATGCAAAGAGGACAAAAATCCAGATGTCCGAAGTGTAATACGTCAAAGAAAATCCTGACCAATTTGACAGGCTTGTCAAGTTTTTTAGAGATAAGGGAATTACTCCAAATAGGGATTCATCTCCTGATGTTCTTGCTGCCCCAAAACCAAAAACATTAGAGAATAACCTAGTTTCTGTTCCTCCAACTACTTTTGGACATATTGACTCGTTCTTTATTTCCCTACTTGTTAATGGTTTTAAGTTAAGTAATTGTGCTATAGATTTTGGTGCATTGGAAAATGTGATTCCAACCAAGGTATCCACTACTTTAGGTTTGAATCTTTCAAAAACTTTTAGCCATTTCTTCTTTATGGAAAATATAACTTTTATTGAGAAAATTAAGGATGTGCACTTTGTCTTTGCTGCATATCCGAAAAAATAAGATCAAGATGAAAATCTTGGTAGCAAATGTACTAGAATCTTATGGAATTCTCCTTGGATGAAATTTCTGTAAAGATGTTGGAGGAGAGCTTAACATAGATATGCCAGAGGCCAGAATACCCGTAAAGGGTGTGATGAAGAAGTTGTTTTCAAAAAGGGAAGACAAGTTTTTTGTAACAAGATTGTGATGTAGAGTAGGGTGGAAGACTTCAAACTAACTCAATCCAACAAAATTTTCAATTATAGAACCCTAATTTGATGGGATTCTCTCACAATCTACCTATTCCCATACTAGTACTTCAAAAGTGGGTTTTCCAACACAAATTTCATGAAAGACCTCAAACCAAAAATCTGATCACCATTTTAGATACCCTTTAGGCCATTTGAATACCAAATTTGTAGGTGGGGTTGTTTTGGAACCTAAAGGTTAAATTTCCGCTGCTATGCTTGTATGAGGCATAATTAGGCTTGTTTGAATGGGAAACAACAAGGTTTTCAAAACCAAAGCTTCAAATATTCACACCAATGGCTCATACATGTAAAATAATATTTTTCAACACCTTTCCAAGTAGTTTCAATAATCTCCTAAGCCTTCTTCTTCAAATCCTAACTCCTATGCAACTACCATGCCAAAAAACATGAGGTTTTCAGTCTAGGGCATCAATAAATCTTCACCAATCTTCATCCTTTGCTCTTTCAAACATCTGGAACAAAAAACCTAACATATCTACTCCCATTCCATCAATTTTGAGGCCTATTCACCAGTGGAATGGGAAGGAATTCAGTTTTTTATAATCAATGCACACCCTAGTGAGTGTTTTAAAGCACTTTCAAAAAATCTACTCTAACTTCCTCAAAACATGATGAGATCAAGTGAAATAAAATGAATAAGATAGAAGACTCAATTAAACATCCATTCCAAATGAATTTTAGACCATTTCTAGGCCGTACAAGGCCGTAATATGTTGTGTAGCAGCAAAATTGGCTTTTGAAATGTAGAAAATAGTGTATTTCCTATTGCTCAATACAAAAACGACACACTAGAACCTTGTCTCAACCTTCACAAGGATTATTTAAGAATTTAAAAACTAAAACCAACTGATCCTAACTATCTTTTCACTCCCCAACGTTCAACTTCCCAAAAATACAAAAACAATGCAAAGTTGCTTTGACAACTTTTGCAATTTTTTGCAACTTTCACAATATTTACAAAATGGACTCCAAAATGACTCAAGAAACCTTACAAGCATAAGAAATTGTATTCAAGAACTTATTATATGAAAAATGACTCAAATAAACCAAAATACTAATACTTAGAAACTTTTTCACATTAGGACCTATGGTGCCCTGCACCAGGTTGGGTGACTAAAAAGCTCAGATTCTCTTTGAGTCTCCTAAGATGAGTTTTTAATTTCTACGAGTTGAGAAAATATCTGATTTTTCAGAAATAGATGCAAGAAAAGAGAAGAAAAATGATGGCTCATATTCTTCATATATAACATCTATTCTAGATAAGGAATTTTCTTCAGACAAAATATCTTCTTCAGATGGAGAATCTTCTTCGGATGAAGATGCCACAAATTTTGAAATTGTTAGTTTAGTGGACCCAAATAGTGTTTGGAATATTGAATTTGATGGTAGTTTTTCTTCCATTGGATTATTAGTGAGAATTTTTCTCATACCCCCTGAATGAAAAAAATTCCCTTTTTCTTTCAAGTTGTAGTCCGACAAAAATAATGACAAAGGAGAGTATGAAGCATTGTTGTTAGGAATGGGGATTGTATGTAAGAAAGGGATTACAAAATTTCATACCCAAGGTGATGCCAAGTTAATGATTTTTTAAAAGAGATGGTATAAAATAAAAAATGAAAGGTTGCAAAATTATCACAATCATGTTTGGGATCCTAGCATAAGCATTGTATGATGCATCACGAGACAAAAGGAGAGGACCTATCATTGATTCACCAATTTTCTGGTGAAAAAAGTTTCTTTTTCATTTTGAGTATTTTTATTTTTGTCACGTGACTCTATGCCCAATGGATGGATAAAGGCACTTAGAGATTGGAATTCTTCTCCCTTCGATTGTGTCAAAGAATGATCGAATGAAGCTCCCTAACTAGAGCCAGTTGTTATCGTCGAATCTAACGTGCTCAATTGGTGGGATAAACCCTATGAAACTTGTTTGTTTCATAGCCCATGTACACTAAGCACAAAAAATGAGGAAAATTTAATTCATCCTCATGTGTGGCCCCCCATCCTCAAAAAGTCATTTTGAGCATTAACCTCTGTTAGTTCATCTAAATTCACATTTTAAACCAATTCGTGAAAATTCAGTTCTGGGAGTTATATTTTTTTTTGCACATGCAAGAGCTTTGGTTTTCAGTGTCTTTTCATATTTCATGCAAGAGCTCTATTTTTCAGCACCTTTGCATTTCCATGCCTTATTCATTTTTGGCACATGTAATGTTAGGGTTTTTCAACAACTCTGCATTTTTTCCAACATGTAGTATTGCTGATTTTTTTTCCTCTGGCACATGTAGTGTCGGGGAATTTTTGAGCCTCTACATCTCAAACCATAGGTCACATTTTCATGTAAAATATCTGTATTTTAGTGCCTTTACATATTTTCATGTAAAAGCTCTGTTTTTCAGTACCTTTACATATTGACATGTAGAAGCTTAGTTTTTCACCGCCTTTATATATTGATATCTAAAAGCTCAGTTTTGCACCGCCTTTATGTATTGACATGCAAACACTTAGTTTTTCACCGTCTTTACATATTTACAAGTAAAATCTCTATTATTTATTGCCTATGCATGAAACTATCCAAGTCCTTCAATATACAAAGGCGCTAAAAATCCCCACTCGTGCATAAATACTTAAAAAGAGCATTTCCCAAAGGATATAATGGTGGAATTTTTTAGTGCAAGTGCAAAAAATATAACTTCCTTGATATGTATAAGTGCTGAAAAATCTCGCTCATGCATGAAACTACCAAATCTTACCCAAGATGTCAAAGTGCTGATTTTTAGTTCTCATACACCAAAATATTTATGAAGTTTTTCTCGACATGTAGAAGCGGCATTTCTTAGCATTGTTACACGAAATGAACCTCCTCAATGTGTAAGGGAACTGATTTTTAGCACCCTTGTACAAATTTTTGAAAATTTTACTAACACCTAGGAACTTCTAAAAATGCATTTTGAGCTCTGTTTCGCCCACTTCGCTCAATTTTTCTTGCTCCATTACTCACATACATTTGCTATTTTGCTCACTTCCACTCTGTTCTCTACCATCATTGCATTCAAGCTTCCCAAACCCATGAAATTCCTTAGATTTACATCCAATATGCAATGTCTTGAAAATTTGAGTAATTACATTTGAAGTGCAATACCCCATGCTAAACCTCGGTTTTTCCTACCTTTGCATTAGAATTGTTAAATCCTACTCTTGCATACATTTTGATCTCTTGTGTCAAGATTTCAAAGCAATTTTGATCAAGTTCTTTCCTATCACCAAGCAAGAAGGCTTTGAAGTACAACCAAAAAGTTCTTCCCATGTTTTAATTTTTCAAAGAAGTGTTCATCAATGGTTCAAGAATAATTTGAAGACGAAGCTTTCTCAATAGCCACAATAAATAAAATGATGGATTTCCAACTTAATCTAGATTTGAGAATTGTTCTTGAAAGACATTGTAAAGTGTTCAACTTCATGAAAGGAGTCAATCTTAAGAATCCTCATCATCTCCAAAGTACACTCTAGTGCCACATAGTGATGAATTTCATGTCATCATGAAGTTTTCATGGAGAAAGATGCTGAAGAAGGCTAAATTTTTCCTCAGATTAGATTTCCCAGTTTTAGCATTTTCAAGCTTTTGTAGTTAAGTCAAGACATTTTACATGTCATTTTGCAAAATGTAATTACATGTAAAAATAAAGATGTTCTCCTACATTCATGGATGTCATATTTGAATAAGTCAACAGTTAGTTATGTTTTTTCCTAGATTAGCTCTCCTTTCTCATATATAAATATGAGAGGATTCTATTGTATTATGGACTTTTTGTCTTATGCAACGAAGTGCTACCCAATTGTGAAGCAATTTTGAAAATTTGAGTTATTCTAATTGTGAAACTATTTTCAAATCAATAAAGAAGGCTAAATTACATACCAAACTTTGAGTTGGGTCAATTTCAACATATGTGAATGTTCTTATGTCATAAACTCATAAGTTTATCTTATTATTGGATTGGATTAGTGGTGTTTTATAAATTGAGATTGAAAGGCTTTCAAGATAGTTTGTGTAGACTTTGTGCTGCACCTTTTACTTGGAATCATGTAATTAATGATAATATTGGCGAGTTATCTTTAAGGCTTTGTACTTGAAGTTGTTCATATTGCTCGTGGATCTATTTGGGAAGTATATTGAAGAATTTGTGCTTCATTTACCTTTGCTGGTTAATTTATTGAAAATTCATTGTTAAAGAATACAAAATGACTTTGTGCCTCCATGAGCCTTTTGGTTACGTATTTTTATCACACTGGTACTCCTAGACTATGCTTCGAAAAGTTCAAAGTATTGGGATTATTGCTTAGATTTTATTTAAAGTTGTATTACATCCAAAAATTTAAAATTGTGGAACATTGTAAATATATTCTCCAAAAAAAGAGAGAATCATGAATGTGACACACCCCCATATGATTAGTATAGTTTATTTATTAGAATAGTTTACTATTGAGTTCTATAAGTAGTAAGAAGGGTGCCTTCCCTTTTCGAGAGGAGAGATTTCATCTCACATAATTGTTACTGAAAGTAAGTTTTATAATCTATAAAAGGGATTATAAATTTGTTCACCCAACAACAACCAGTCTAGTATTTTTGGAAATTATGCCACAAATTTTTCTGGGATTTTATAAAATTATATTTGATAAAAGATATATTAATATATTTTACATATCCCTAGATTCATTTATAATTGAATTTAGTTGGATATGGATAATCAATATGTAGTCAATATTTGTTGCATCTCCAAATTTTTAAAAGTTTAAATATAATTTAGAACATTGGTGTTGAGATGATCTCCACCATTGATTTTATAATCCTTCTCTATAAAAGGTATTATTCTCTCAAATGTAAGGGTTGTTCAACAAGAGTTATTGTAATCAACATTTTGAAATCAATACAAGAAAGGCATTGAATTTGTGGTGACTTATTATTTCTTTATGTATGCATGGTTCCCTTCAATTTTAGATAAAGTTTAGTTATGATAGTGGTGAAATGTGAAGATATTTGATAGATCTCTGGTTCATACCATTTTTAAATTGTTGATTGTAAGTCACTTTGCATGGTTAGTCTGAGCCCTTATTTGTTATAAGTTCAAATATGAATGTTAATTTATATTGCACCTTAATTGGGTATATGTATGAATATTTATGATCTAAAACTATTTTAGTTTCCTTTGAAGATTGCACGATTCTTGCAACTTTGTGACTTTACCTCTAATTAAGCAAGAATCAGTTTTGTGAGGGATTTGTCTATCTGTAGCACCGACTATTATTGTCATTGTCCTTAGGGTTTATTAGCTTAATCTCTTCACACTCTTTATTTTGTCTTTAATTTTAAATTGAGTTAGTTTAGGAAGAAACACATAATTCAGATTGTCATATTAAATGTTAAATCTCATTTTTAGATCTCAGATCTAGAAATTTACATAAGGTTTCATATTAATTTTAGATGTTTCAAACCCTCATCATGTAGAGTTCCAACTAAATAGTTCTAAGGCCCCTTGTAAAAATAAAAAAACATAAAACTACTAAGCCATTTTTGCAAAGTCAAAACCTAATTGTTGGAGCCTTGGGGTTATCTTTATGACGTTTTGAGGTAAATTTCCTTTCAAGAGAAAATACTTTGTGTTGTGTCTATGTTGTGATGTGAAAAAACACTCGTCAACAATACAAAGATGAGACCTAGGGACACTTATATACAAATGATCCTAAGTGGTGACATAGGACTGAAACAATACTTACAAGATGTACAATATATACATAGGATAGTGTTTACCTTCCATCTTGGTTTTTTATAGGTTAATGCGATTAGTGTTTTAGTATCTTCAGGACATAGCCATAAATAAATGTATGAATATCAAGTACTAGGGTAATAATACAACTCATTAAACTTTCAACAAAAATTGCATGGATGAATGGGGTTATTATGAGATGATAATGTGATATGTTTAAATGAAGCATAACAAGAGGGCTTGGATAACACATGAGGGATGTAGGGGTGAGTAATATAATGGAATTGATAAATACACATGGAATGTGTTGCTATGTTTTCACCATGGTACTTTTACAATGTTCCACAAGGAGTTGTTTTCACCATGGGATGGATTATTTTTCTTGACTATTTTATTTTTTTCATTTTTTTATAATTTTTTGATTTTTGTAAAAGTGGGATAACTCGATTGGTTTAGGCATGAAATCACTTGAGGTGGGTGATGTTTAGAGGTTTATCTAAACTTTATCCTTTAGGTGTAACCAATTGATAAGAACCTATACCATACTTTGTTGTGCACAAGGACCAAGTTGATTGGGTTTAAAATTTCCTTTCTTTTCACGATCCTGTTGATTCTGCCAATTCTCTTGAAGAACCAAGTCACAAACCTAAAACTAAAAAGGCCTAATATTCCATTTTTAGCTTATTTTGAGTCTAGTCTAATATGATTGGAAAATATTATAGGCATTGAGGCATTTTCACCAAAAATCTCTAGTTGTGACAAACATGACATTCTATACTCCTCATTATCGATAAGATTAAATGAGATACACAATGATGGGAGTTTAATCTCAATTAGAAACATAGCTTCAACACCAAAAACTAAGCAATATGGAGTGGAATTGGTTTGAGTGTGGATGCTTGTGTGGTACGCTCAAAGGGTGGGTTTCAGGCAGAGTGCCAATCACAACCAGTTTCATAGACAACATTTTGAAGGATTTTGAGTAAGGATTTCTTGATTGCCTCAACTTGTCTATTACCTTAGGGTTAATAGGGAGTAGACCAATGCTATTATATATGAAATTATTCATAAAGATGATACAAATATTTATTCTTGAAGGGTCTACCATTATCAAATATGATGGTGGAGGTAATACCATAATGACATATGATATGGTATAGGATGAAATTGGAAATTTGGGTGTCGATGATGAGAGTGAGTGGGATAGCTTCCACCAACTTGGTGAATTATTTAATACAAGTAATAATGAACTTGTGTTCATTAGAGAAAGGGGGATGTATCTTGCCAATGAGATTGAGGCCCCACTAAGAAAAGGGCCAAGGTGAAGTGATAGGTTGTAATGCTTGTGATAGGACATGTATCAAGTCTCCATGTTGTTGGCAAGGGAAACACTTCTTGACATAATTAAAAACATTGTGCTTCATTGTGGGCTAGTATTATTATATTTTAAGAAGTTTCTTTGAAAGGACCAAGCTACTAGTATGGGAACCAAAAATACCATCGTGAACTTCTTATAATGCAAGACTAGATTTTGTCATATTTAGAAACCATAGTAAGGAACCATCACAACTACGACAATATAAGGTATCACCTAAAAGGGTGTAGTAGGATAAATTTTGGATAAATTATTTACATTGATTACAAGTAAGGTTGGGTGGAAGGATGTCATGGTACTAGGGAGACTCAAAATCAATAATTTTTCACACCATCTTGATATTGGGGACATCATATGTGGGGATTAGAAGATGATCAACTAGAAATGATTGAAATAGAAAAATGAGAGGGGGGGGGGGTGAATCATTTATCCCAAAATTAAACCCTTAAATTATTTACTAGAACAAAACCTTAACACTTCTTAAATGATTAAACATTAAGTGCAAGTGTAGAAATTTCAAACCATCACATAAACACAGTAACACTAGATTTATGTGGAAAACCCAATGAGGGAAAAACCATAGTGAGGATTAAATCATAATATAGAGAATATCAAAACCGATTACAAAAAGGCTCATTGCTTGAGGCTCACTACTAATAGAAGGACTCACTATTCGGATTCACTGTCCACAAGGCTACAACCCAAAGATACAAAATATGGCTTACTGCCATAATATAAAAGTTATGGCTCACTACCAAAAGTGTGAACTAATGGAATACACCTTCCTTGTGTAGAATTCACTTCCAAATGAAGCTCAGTATAATTAGTACTTCTTCTCCCAACAATCTCTCAATAATTCTATTCTAGTCTTCCATTGTTAAATCATTTATGCTCGCACCATGCACATATACTCGCAAAACACTTTATTTTTACATCACTCACCAAATTCTCTCTTTTTCTTCTCCAAAGAGTCTCATATATGTATAAGTATAATTCATTCATCAATTAAGTCAGACTAATTAGATGAAAGAAAAAAATTCAAAGAGAACTCTTGTCAACATCACCACATTTCTTATCCATGTCATGCATCATATTAAGTTGACTAAAGATCTATACAAACATCCCCAAGGTAGATTCAATCTTATTAATACATAACATGTGTTAGGTCGACCAATACTAGGACCCAAACATAAAATCTCTCAAGACTAAAATTCTCAAGATTTCAACTATAGTTGTTTGAGTGAATCATAATGACATAGTTAAGATATCAGAGTCATAACTTGTCTTGTGGTAGAATTATAGACCTAAAAACTAGTGCACTGTTCACTGATAAAGAACATCTTTGATAGGGAATAGATTTTGATAAATTTCTCATAAATTTGGTACTACGTTGACATCAATGAAAACCATTTGATACAATCCAATTTCCAACAATCTCCCCCTTTGTCATTGATGGCAACAAAAGATGTGAAAAGCCAACAAAAACATCCTTTGTAGTTCTCCCTTTTGATGAGCTGTAATGATTTCCATTATTTTCACATGTTCTCTCTCCCCCTTTAATATCAATGAAAAATATAGAATATTTATCTCCCCCTTACTCCAAATTTTTCTACACAAAAAAGTCTTAAAAAAAAGATATCAAAAATGGTTCTTTACCTCAATCCTTCTTCTCCTAAAATATCTCTTTGTATTTTTATTTTAGTTCTAGAAGAAATGTCTTCTAGGAATTCAATTCCCATCTGATTTTTACACAAATAATATTGTTCATCATTATCAAATTAATTATTTCCATAAGAGTATCTAGGATAGTGATATTTTGTTCATTTTTCTTAGCTTCCACCGAGAGACCAAAAATCTATTCCAATCTCAATTCAATCATCTCTTTCACTTTCCAAAATACCTTCACAATATTATCCCTCTATACCAGAATGTCTACAAGTTCATACTGTAAGGAATCGATCCTTTTCTTCTGTGCTCCATCCTTGTAATTAAGGATATTATATATTTTTCCAATATAATCTAACTCAAGCTCAATAGCATCAATTTTTTCTCTGTAGTTTCTGATAGTAGTAAGCCACTGGATACAATACCTATACACACTGTTTACACTTTTGATGCATGTGTTAAATTCATTTATTGTCTCATTCAATCTCTTATGTGCATCTCCAAAAATTTCTTCCATAGCCAGTTGAATCTCATATTTTTCTTTTGTTTCCCTAGGTGACAGTACCTTTAATTTGTCTTCAATATGCTAAATCAATACTTCCAGTAAAACATTTGTCAATTCACTTAGATAAATATCATTATGAATTATATAAAAAACCAAGGCGTCTATGATCTCAACTTGTTCATATGTTGGTTGGGACAACCAAACATCTCCAATCTTCTTCAGTCCATCAGATTGCACAAGAATCTTCAACACTTTCTCTTTAGTAAAATCTTCTTCATCAGCAACCGTTGATACTGGATCAAATTCCTCTGTAATCTTTACTTCATTTTCTTCTTTCTTCTCCTCTATCTTTAGCTTCTTTATTTTCAAAGGGGAACTTGAAATGGCTCTTCTTGATTTCCTCTTACAAGAGGAAAATCCTACCTCATACATCCCGACTGGACTGGGAACCATACCAGAGATCCATGCAATTTTTTTTTGAAAAGTATTCTTTACAAATATTTTCCTTCTCTGCTAGACTTTCCAGGTACTGGTAGACCTACTTCCCAACTGGTAGAACTGACTTCCACACAGATTTATCTTTTAATGGTAACAAATTCAGAAAACACATCATCAAACATATAACCAAAGATTCAAAATGAAAAGGGTAATTGTCTTTCTTTTTCATAGTAATGTTCTCCATTAATTGATTCCTCAATAACTCACAGAAGTCAAAGTCCTCATTCTTTTCAACCATTTGATGTGCAATGTAAACAAAAATCACCAAACTAGAGCCTTCCCTATTTCTAAAATAAATCTTATATGAAACTCCATATGACACATACCTTATCATAGGGTTGACTATAGTATGAATTTGAAGTTCCCTTTGGTCTCTTGTCACTCCAGTTAGGGATTCAACCTCTTTTTTCTTCATCGAATTATTTACTGGAATGGGTCCATCATTACATAACCTTGTAATTACTGCAATAGCTTCCTTTGTAATCCCATATGGTTTATCGAAGATCATCTGATAACCTTGAATTATTATTAGGACAAATCAAACATTGTCTACATCCAAAAAGTATACAAATTCACTCCAAATGTCTAAAACCTTGTGCCCTAGACTCTTGACCTTTTGTATTTGCTCAATTGAAAGCGAGCCTTCAAAATTTTGAATTTTTTCATGGTTAAATTCATTGATCTGTAACTTAATTTATGCTATAATTTTCTCCAATTCCTTCAAAACAAAGACTCACATCACATATCCTTGTGTCATTGCATGACACCTCATATATTGGGGGATTGTTATATTTTTATGTGTTTGCTCTCCCTGAAACCATTACTGGGTTTAGTTCTTGGAAGAGGTATCTACACCAGATGCATATACAAAGTCATTTGATTCATCCTTGTTCTCAGGTTCTTCCTTTTTCCTCCAAATTTTTCCCATCTCTCTCCTTACTTCTTTGGGATCTACCTTGTTCATAGGCTTGATCTTCTGTTTTGGATTAGTTTTCTTCCTAGATTTTCTTCTACAAAATTTTGAGATATGTTCTGGTTTGTTGCAAGTGTAGCACATAAAATATCCTTTGATCAAACAAAATTTAATTTATCCTTGAAATGCACTATTTAGCCTTGTGTCCAAAGATATTGCATGTGTAATAATATCCTTGAAAAGATTGAATCCTTTTACTAGTATTAAACTTGTTCATCATCATTTGGATTTTACATTCGGTAGCTCTATGTCCAAAATTGTTGCAAACATAACATTGTCCAACAAAGAATCCAACATTCTGATTCATTCTATTTTGGTTCATCCAACTTCTACATTCTGTTGCTCTATATCCGAATTTACTGCATGAGAAACATAAAGCATTAAAAGATGGGTACCTTTGAGCATTAGGTTGTCGTATGGGAATCCTTTTGGTATTGTTCCTTTTGTTCTTGTTTTGATAAGTATTGCCTTGAAATTTCCATTGATTGTCCACTTTGTTGAAAACTAGTTTAGTCTTTGAGCTTTGTCCTTCTTCAAGTCCTAGACCACCTTTATCCTTTGCAGGTTTTTGAGATGAAATCAACTCATCAAGCATTGTAGAAGTTGTCTTGAACCTTTCTTCATGAGCTTTCACTTTTTCCAAATAAGCTCTTAGGTTTACTATTTATTGTTCAAGCTTATCAAATTTTTCTATCTTCTAATTGATAATCTCTTTCAAGCATCCTTCATCTATCTTGATTTGTTTAATTTCCAATTTTAGTTTATCTTCCATCCTTTTTCTTTATTTTAATTTCATTCTTAGATTCTCAACAATATCCTTTTCTTCCTTTAGTTCTTGGTTAAATTATTTATGGTTCAACTTGAACTTCTGGATCTGATTCCTTAGTTTCTGAATGCATTCATCTGCTTGCTTGACATTTTCTTTCAGATCTTCATTTTCAAACTTTGTAGTCTCTATTCTTAATTCTTCATCCAAGTTAGATCCCTTCACCATTTGTTCAACCTACCAAGATATCCTTCGAGCTGTTAAACTCATTAGAAAGGATCAAGCTCTGATACCAATTATTGAACTAGAAAACTAAGAGGGGGGGTGAATCATTTATCCCCAAATAAACCCTTAACTTATTTACCATAACAAAACCTTAACACTTCTTAAATGATTAAACACTAAGTGCAAGTGCAAAAACTGAAAACCATCACATAACTAGTAATACTAGATTTATGTGGAAAACCCAATGAGGGAAACAACCACAGTGAGGATTAACTCATAATATAGAGAATATCAAAACCAATTACAAAAAATCTCATTTCCCGAGGCTCACTACCAATAGAAGGACTCACTATTTGAACTCATTGTCCACAGGGCTACAACCCAGAGATACAAAATATGACTTACTGCCAAAAATATAAAAGTTATGGCTCATTGCCAAAAGTGTGAAATGATGGAATACACCTTTCTTGTGTAGAGGTCAGTTCCAAATGAAGCTCAGTATAAGTAGTACTGCTTCTCCCAAAAGTCACCCAATAATTCTATTCTGGTCTTCGACTGTCGAATCATTTATGCTCATACCATGCACATATATTCACAAAACACTTTATTTTTACATCACTCACCCACTTCTCTCTTTTTCTTCTCCAGAGAGTCTCATATATATAAGTATATTTCATTCATCAATTAGGTCAGTCTAATTGGATGAAAGAAAAAAAATCAAAGGGAACTCTTGTCAACATCATATAAGATCAACACATTTTTTATCTATGTAGGCACATCATATTAAGTTGGCTAAGATCTATACAAAACATCCCCAAGGCAGATTCAATATTCTTAATACATAACATGTGTTAGGTCAACCAAGATTGGGACCCAAACATAAAATTTTCCAACACAAAATTTCTCAAGATTCTGACTATAGCTGTCTGACTGAATCATAATGAAATAGTTAAGATATCAGAGTCATATCTTGTCTTGCGGTAGAATATGGACCCAAAAACTAGCACACCTATTCAATGATAAAGAACATATTTGATAGGGAATAGATTCTAGTAAACATCTCATACATTTGGTATCATGTTGACATCAATTATAACCATTTGATGCAATCCAATTTCCAAAAAAAATTCACTTTTAGGACTATAATGAGGCATATCTAAGAGGAAGAAAATGGTGGCCATTGCATCTACAACCTTATTATTGGCACAAGTTACTTGCTGAAATTGGATATATGTAAAGTATTTCTTGAAAGTGTCTATCATCCATTTATAGGGAAGGAACTTATCATCCTTAGTTTGATACTCATTATTAACCTCTTTGATAATAAGTTGGGAGTCCATAGAATTGAAGCTAAGTGATATTAAAATGCATAACTATCTTCAAAAAGGATTAGATAGGTACTCTTTGATTTTGTCAAATCTTTGTTGACACGATGTTTCCCATTTAAATGTAAAATCTTTTCAAAGCAAGTGAGTAAATATTTGACACTTATCAACTAGTTGAGAAATCGATCACCTAATAGACTGCAATTTACCTTGTAGGCTCAATTTTTTAAGTGTCTTGGAGGGAGGCATATCCATGATGAAATTAACTTTTGCAAGATCAATTTTGATTCCTCTTTTGAAAATAATAAACCCCAATAAATTTCTTGAGGTTATGCCAAATACATATTTCTTAAGATCAAGCTTTAATTGATAATGCTCAAGGTGAGAAAAGATACGCTCAAGAACATGAGGATTTTATTCCCTTGTTCTTGAATTAACAAGAAGATCATCTACATATTCCACCATAATGATATGGATAAGGTCATGGAATATAACTATCATTTCTTATTGATATGCAACCCCAATGATTTTCAAACTAAAATGCATAACTTGGTAATAGAAGGTTCCCCATGGAGTAGTGAATACAAAATTATGTTGGTCTTTAGATGCAATGTGGATTTGATTATAATAAGAGAAACCATCCATGAGGGACAACAGAGAATGGATCCCTATGAGATCTACAATGATATAGATGTTAGGTAGCAGGAAATCATCCTTGGAACACAACTTATTTGAGTCATTGAAGTCTTTATATATACAAATGCCCCCAGTTAGTTTAGAAACTAGAATAATGTTTGAAATCCATTTAGGGTAGTCAATGGGGCGTCTGAAGTCTACCTCAAGGATCATTTCTAATTCTATGATGACTAAGAGTGTAATCTAGGGATGCATATTGTTGAGCTTCTCTTTTATAGGCTTGGTGTTAGGATGAACAACTAGTGATTGATCCAAACCAAGAATGTTAGTGTAGGACCAAGAATATTTCTATAGGATGGCCGAAATATTTTGGTTCTCCTTGGGTAGAAGAAAGGATGCCACATAGGTGGTTTTCGGCTCTAATTCTATTCTCAAGTTGATTTCTTTGGTCTCCTCTATTAAAATATTAGAATGTTCAGGCCTTTTGAGTGCCCATGAGGGGAGATGAATATCCTTATATTTTGGCACCTCAAAGATGTTTTCAATAGAATAGACACCCTTTATTTTTTACTTTTCATAATTTCAAAGGTGCCTCAGAGAGATTTTCACCGGGGGACCCTTGGTTTTCACTTTAATCTCATTTTTTATGGCTAAGGAATTGATCCTCCCCAAAGTATGGATTTGGATCTAGCTTGTACACAAATCTTGATTTATGATGTCCATGAGGGATGCCATCACAAAGTCCCATGAATTATAGGATAACCTCACTATTCTAGATTATATTGAGATGAGTGGAGCCTTGTTGTTACTCGTGTATTAACTCAAGATGATGAAGGGGATCTCCCATTTTACCAATTCCTTAGCATCAGTAGGTTGAGTTGGATGGAGATTTCAAAATTTTAATGAATTTTGACTGATTCCATTATAAATTTATCAATTTTCACCCTTGTGCCTGGTGGTCGTATGTTAGGGTTTATGGATTTGTTACCCTTGTTTAAATTTTCAAGCTTATTGAACCCTTGCATTATATTCTCAAGTTGACCTATTGCACTAGGTCACCCATCATCTTAGTTACGACTTAAGGCATCATATCCATTATTTTACTTGCCCCATCGCTTAGGTTCACTGGTCGTTGGGCATTTGTTAAGTTTTAAATATTTCATGGTTGGCCCTAAATATTTCATGTTTTAAAGACTCATGTCTTAAGTCTTTAGTTTTTGAGGGGTTGCTTCCCCACCTAGCCCATGACCTCTTCATTATAACTAGCAATATGCACGTGCATAAATCTAAGCCCTTGCACGCACACTGCGTAGTATTAAAATAATGAATTCTGGCTGGGCCACGTGGTGTGCGCAATTGTGCCACACATTCTTTTCTTCAAGTGAGACCCATCTCCCACCATTGGCTTGATATCTAGTTGCAGAGGATTGATGACTTTGATGTGTTGTTGGGTCTTAATTTGAGTCGTAGAGAACATACCATGCAAGATATTGAATGTAATCACCTAACACCTTGCACGATCTACGCAATGGTGACACGTGGACTCTAATTGGTGATGTAAGGAGGCTTTATAGGTCCCACAGGTGGTATATGCATGTTCTGACTGGGAGATGTATTATTAGATGATAGATCTTCCATATGATGGTGTGGAAATTTCAAATGTTCTTGACTCGATCTGAGTCATTCAATAAGCCAATGCACCGATGCATTGATGGCTTATGTTAAAAATATAGAGTTAGCCATGTGATGGCTAATGAAGCTCTGTAAATGGTGAGAATTAACAGTGATATCGACCTAATCTCCATGCGTGTGAAGGGCCACTTTCTAGAAATTATGATGAATTGTATGCAAATTTCCATGTACCTATGAATTAACGGTGATGAAACAAACGCTAGTGAATTATCACTCACTCGCTCGTGCTTCAATTGGAGCATTGATGATGTCTTCATAAATTTTCTCAATAAATATGGCTGATGGATTTTCATTTTCCACTATAGAAAATTAAGATTCTGAAATTCTCTATGGAAGGTGGTTGTACTCCTGCAAAGTATTTTGAGTTTGGGTGCGAAATGAGCAAGATGACTACTTCTCCTTCATCTGTAGGTAGGTTTGCAAGGATGAACATACGAGGATATCATGAAGAGATGAAACAAAATTAGAAGAGTACCCTTCTAGGTGCTCTTGTCTTGAAGGAGGAAGATGTGAGGTTCACCCCAAGAGTTACTAGGTGTAGCTCTCGACTCAAACACCAAGTTACAAGGGCTGAGGTGGAAACATGTGGCAAGACAAGGAAATTTGCTGAGCTTGGGAGGAAATCAAAGGCCAAGTGGAGATACGATCATGGATCTTTGGGAAAAAAAAATCACCCATTGATGTCTTTGGCAGCTTTGGTGGTGATGATTCAAATACTGACTCTGATTATGGCTATTTCCTAATGGCTCTGACTGAGATGGCTGGTGTTAATGAGGAGGTCCTCATGATTTCTCTAATTACTGTGGTGGCACCTTGTGATGATTCTAGTTTTGGTGCTAGTAAGTGTGATGATGAAGAAGAGGTAGTCATTTCGCTTCCCACTAAGGTGAAAACATGAAGTGGCCATCTGTATCGTGGCCGTAGTGCTGCTCCATGTTCTAGGTAATGTTTTGGTTTTCTGGGTCTTCCTTTTTATGGTGATGCTGGTGCTATTTCTTTGTGGGTTTGACATGGACATGGACAACGTGGCCTTTTTTTGGTGTCTTGCTATGGGTATGGTAACACCTACTAGTTATGTGGGTTGTTACAATTTTGATTCCCATGTTTTGAAAATGATTACATCCAACCGTATGGGAATTTTGGAATGCAATTGAAATTAAATTTTGATGAAATGTAATTGCAATGAGCTCGAAGCTTGTCACTCTCTTATGCTATAAAAGAGATCTCAAGGATCATTGCAATAGGTCATATTTTTGAGCCTAGTAAGATTTAGGTAGGGTAGAGTGAACACACAAAATGCAAAATTCCTGATGAATCTGCCATTAATTATCTTGGGTAGGGTATATGTATGAAATAGTCCTAAATGGTCTTATGCAATTACTAATATCGAAATAAATCTAGAAAATTTATAGTATGTGCTCTCCTGTGCATTGTTATGATAAAGTATGAGTGAAATTAACAAGTATAATTTCATTTATCTTTCAAAGGTTTGTTTGAAATGTATGATTCTTCTTCTTGCTTCAGCTCAATGAGTTAATTAAATTCTTAAGGAAGAATTGTAAGTTTTTGATAATGGACTAAGGATTTGATAAGTAGTGATGCTTTAAATACAGTGAAGTTATATGATGTAATACTTTGTAAAATGTTCACCCATATCAGGATGAAGTATTGTATATGACTGAATGTTTCATGCTTGACTCCTACTCAATTTGATGAGACACTAGCTTATTCATTTATAATTCTCATATTTTATTGAAATCAAAGAATACCCATGTATGGATTCAAGGTCATAACACTAATTAATTCATATTCTATTCATGATGAGATGCAAATCTCAAAGCTATAAAATGTTCCTAGAAACTTAGAGGTCATTTGTTTAAGGTTGGTCGAGCCTATGATAAATCATGTAATTGCACCCAATAGGGACAAATCTAGGTGTATAAATTTTCTTGAGATATTAGAAATCATATGAACACAATAAAGAACACCCTCCTTGGTTTCACAGAGCCTAAAGAGTAGGAGTAAAGGCCTTAGGATCTTTTCTCATTGTGTTGGCTTCCTAGCCCTAAATATTCTTGAATATAAGGCATGACATCCATTTAGAGAAGTGTGGGGCCTAGAAAGAAAAAACACCAACAAGAATGGCGACTCTGCTGGGGAGAACTTCTGAGAAATTTAAAAGAAAATGAGGAATCCTAGGTGTAGAAGGTAGTATCATAGAGTGAAGCATTTGGTGAATTTGAACTTTAAGTTCAGATGTTGGAAAGTTTTGGGCTCGAAATAGATTTTGTTGCAGCAAAGTGTTAGAGAATTGGTGAGTGACTCGATTGGTGAAAAAGACCCAAAACAAGATTTACTCTTAAAGGAAATTCATGCTGCATGAAGTTTATTCCTCTATGAAAAGAGGTGGTGACTCTGTCTAAAGAACCAGTTGAATTGTGAGGAAGAATTCTATATTTTTGAAATTCTCTGTCAAGAAGAAAGGTTAACAACTTCTACAAAGTTTCCAAGTATTCTCATAAATCTAAAGAGAGCATTATTTTGTTTGAAATAAGTTCATGGGAAATTTTCAAGGTTTAAGATGATATATGGTTCCCTATTAGATGAAATTTCATTAAGACAAGGAATAGTAGTAGTTCTTTTCATACTTCTAATATGTAATGTCTGCAATGGTTTTGAGAAGTATGCTTATTTTTAAATTATGCCACTGAGAAAGTTCTATGGCATAATGTTTCAATCTATGCTTTAGAATCATGGTTGAGTTAGTAAATGATGCAATTGAAAACCATGTATGAAGCTGATAATAATTTAATGTGGATATAAGAAGGTTTTCTTGTGAAATAGCAAGTAAAAGCATGCAGGGAAGACAATCTTCATCAAGCCCTAAAAGGGATTTTGTTATTGAAAGGTATATGCCACTGGTTTTTAGTGGTATTAAAGTTTTTTTGAATTTGATTCCTAAAATAGTTAGGAAATATTTTCCCAAGTTCATAGGGTAGAATTCTGAATCAACTTCAAGGAATTTACTTACTTTCATGGATTTGATGGGAGATTATGAGATAAATCATGAAGATGTCATCATGAAGCTTTTTGTTCAATCCCTGAAGGATGATGCTAGAGATTGGTTCTCGTATTTACCATCATGCTCTATAATTTCATGGAACCAATTTAAGAATACTTTTACATAACAGTTTGGTGAAAGAATAAATCCAAGTATGGTAAGGGAATTTTTTATGGAAATTTATAAAAATGAAGATGAATTGGTCCCTGCTTTTAATCTTAGATTTACAAAGGTAATAAGGGATATTCCAAAAAAGTATAAGACCCAATGATGTAGAGTGTTTGATTGCATTTTTAGGCACTTTTGACAAAAATATGGGCTACCTCTTAAGGGATAAAGAGCCTATGACACTATGCCAAGCATACCAGAATGCTACAAAAATTGAGAACAACCTCAAGTATTCAATGGTGAAGGGATGTCTAGCTACTAATGTCGACCATTTTGATACAGTTTTTGTAACTATGGTTGAGGAAGAAACTAACGAGGGATCCTTCCAAGAAGATATAGATTCTGCTGTCCCACCTGATCCATTATCATAGTGTGTTTATCTTAGTGAGCTCCAAGAGAGGGACCCCCAAATGTTAGAAAGAACCGATTATTTCTCTCCTGCTAAAAGATTATATGATATAAGGAGAGATCAAGGTGATTCACCCCATGACCTATTCCATAGGTTTATGGATGTGTTGTTGAAAATACCAGAGGGTGTTAGGCCTAATGAGTCAATGTGTATTGATTTGTTTTGTGAAATATTCCAGTCAGGAACAAGCATGTTTCCAAATGAGTTAAAGCTTGAAAGTCTGGGCCAAGTGGCTAACTGGATGCAATTGATAGAAGGAATTATGAGTAACCATCCACAAAATTAGGTTATTTTAAAAAAAATTAATCTTAATCCTGCTAAGCAAAGGCAACTAGTAATAAAAATTGGTGAAGGAGACAAATAAGAATATAATGATTGCAATTTGTTCACGAATAATCTGGGGGCAGGTCATTCCCATAGTGATGGAAAGCAAGAGGAAGATTCTTGTTGTGATGAACGGTGCGATGTGTCTCAATCAGGTTCTTGGGAAGTATTAAAGGATGACAAATTGGATGAGGGCCAAATGATTGCACCAATGGGTCACTTGATCAATGGATATGATTCCAATATTGATGATTATCAGTATTTTTCCAATGATCATGATGATGCTACCATGAACTATGGAATTTAGTCTGAAGGGTATGAATATACTCTCACTATTGATGTATTCTCATGTTGTAATGGGAGTGATGATACTGAGTCATATTTTTCCTTTGTTGAATATGATTACCCCAACTACTGAAAGGGAGACCATCTGTCACAGGTTCGCCAGGATTTTGGGTACAATCATAGGCTACAGGGTTTGTGTCCTTATATCGAAGGAGAATATGCTTCCTTGACTAGATTAAATATAGTGGATAATCCCCTTTTTGATAAATATTTACCTATGGTAGTTGTTAAAGAGGAATCCATTGTTTGGTACAGGGATAATCCACTCTTTGAAGAGTCTAGTGATACTTTGGATGTATGGTCAGAACATGGTTGTGAGTAGTGAACTAATGGTTCTTTCTCCTAGGAAAATTATTGTCCTTATGAGTTTGATTCACAAATACCTAAGTCACAAGAAGAAGAGTAATTTGAATTTAATAGTGATGAAAGGTGTGAGGAAAGGGTTGTCCTTGTTTAGTGTGTCAATGTTGAAACTGATGGCCCATGCTTGGAGGGCGATATATATTCTAATGCACATGTAGATTATGGAGTGGTATTTAGGCTCAAAAAAGATGAATGGTAATGTGGCTCATGTGAAGAGCAATTGAACTATGTCAAATGTGATGTCACCCAATGAGAGTGTGGTCAATTTTTTGGCTGATGCTCCTCACCTTTTGGGTATCATTATGAATTTGTTTCCACTTAGTAAGTATGACATTTGTGTGCAACATGGTGAATATTTTCCTACATTTATCTCTCTCACTTCTGACTCTTCAGAGGATGGATTTCCTAGTCTGATGCACAATATTTTTGAAGGTTTCAAATTTGATATGCAGAGTGAATGTGACCAGGTGGAATATGGATGCTTCTTTTTTCCACTTTGATTGGACAAGCCATAGATTTATAAGCAAGGCAGATGGGAGGCTATTGGTATATATCAAATTAATAAAAGCTATTGGGAATTTCTTGACCTTAATATTCATTTAGTGGAGGTATGTGAAAGATGAGCCTTTGATAAGGATAGGATTTGGCTCCAAAGTTTGAAGGGTCTTGAAGCACCAAGCTTAAAATTTGAGGCCAGTGGAATTGGATAAAGTTTTTAATAAATAAATTATGTATAGTGTTGTAAATTATGTGTATAGGTGTGGTTTGTTCCATTTTTGCTGTGTTTACTTGTCTTGTCTGAAAAAGTCCCTATTTTTGGTCCTGTGTGTTGGTCTGCTTCTACCCGAGATCTAGATTCTCACCATACCCACCAGGGGTATGTGTCCTCGAGCTGGAGCCACTGATGGAGCTTTCAAAATTTTAATTAATTTTGACTCATTCCATGATAAATTTATCAATTGTCACCCTTGTGCCTGGTGGTTGTATGTTAGGGTTTAGGGATTTGTTACCCTTGTTTAAATTTTCAAGATTATTGAACCCTTGCATTATATTCTCAAGTTGACCCATTGCACTAGGTCACCCATCGTCTTAGTTACAACTTATGGCATCATACCCATTATTTTACTTGCTCCATTGCTTAGGTTTTTCGGTCATTAAGCATTTGTTTAAGTTTGAAATATTTCATGTCTTAAGTCTTTAGTTTTTGAGGGGTCGTTGCTCGTCACCTAACCCATGACCCCTACGTTATAACTAGAAATATGCATGTGCCAAAATCCAAGTTGTTGGGTTTAATGATTGAAATATAAGCCCTTGTGTGCATGCCACACAATATTAAAATAATGAATTCTGGCTGGGCCGCGTGGTGTGCACGATTGCACCAAACATTCTTTTTTTGAAGTGGGACCCATCTCCCACCATTGGCTTGATCTCCCATTGTAAAGGATCGACGACTATGATGTGTCATTGGGTCTTAATCTGAGCCATAGAGCATGTACCATGCAAGATATTGAATGGAATCACCTAACACCTTACATGGTTTGCACAATAGTGACGCATGGACTTTGATTGGTGGTGCAAGGAGGCTTGATGAGGCCCACGGGTGGTGTATGTGTGTTTTGACTAGGAGATGTATCATTGGCCGATGGATCTACCATATGATGGTGTGGAAATTTCAAATGTTCTTGACTTGATCTGAGTCGTTCAATAGGCCAACACATAGATGCATCAATGACTTATGTTCAAAATATAGAATTAGCCATGTGATGGCTAATGAAGCTCTGCAAATGATGAGAATTAATGGCGTAAGATATTTGAAGAATATCACCCTGATCTCAATGCATGTGAAGGGCCACTTTCTAGAAATTATGATGAATTGTACACCAATTTCCATGTACTTGGGAATTAATGGTGATGAAACAGATGCTAATTACTTATCACTCGCTCGCTCATGCTTCAATTGGAGCATTGCTGATCTCTTCATCAATTTTCTCAATAAATATGGATGATGGATTTTCATTTTCTACCATAGAAAATTAAGATTCTGGAATTTTCAATGGAAGGTGGTTGTACTCCTGCAAAGTTTTTTGAGTTTGGGTGCGAAATGAGCAAGACAACTACTTCTCCTTCATCTGTACGTATGTCTACAATGATGAAAATACAAGGATCTCATGAAGAGATGCAACAACATGAGAAAAGAACCCTTCTTAGGTGCTCTTGTCTTGAAGGAATAAGATGTGAGGTTCATCCCAAGAGTTACTAGGTGCAACTCTCGGTTCAAAGGCCAAGTTACAAGGGCCAAGGTGGTGGCATGTGGCAAGAAAAGGAAGTCTACTAAGTTTGGGAGGAAATAAAAGGCCAAGTTGAGATATGGTCATGGCTCTTTGGGCAGACAAAATTTTCCCATTGACATCTTTGGAAGATCTGGTGGTGGTGATTCAGAGTCTGACTCTGATTACAGCTATTTCCTCATGGCTCTATTTGAGACGACTGGCGTTAATGAAGAGGTCCTCATGGTTTCTCCAATTACTGCGGTGACACCTTGTTGATTCTAGTTCTAGTGCTGGTAAGTGTGATGATGAAGAAGAGGTAGTCATTTCACCTCCCACTAAGGCAAAAACACAAAGTGGTCATCTATACCATGGCCATAGTGCTGCTCTAGGTTTTGGGCGATGTTTTGGTTTTCTAGGTCTTCCTTTTTGTGGTGATGCTGATGCTATTTATTTGTGGGTTTGATGTGGACATGGACAACGTGGCCTTTTTTTGGCATCTTGCTGTGGGTATGGTAACACCTACTGGTGATGTGGGTTGTTAAATTTTTGATTCCCATGTTTTGAAAATGATTACATCCAACCATATGGGAATTTTGGAATACAATTGAAAATTTGTTTTGGAATGAAATTTTGGTGAGATGTAATTGCAATGAGGCTAAAACTTGTTTCTCTCTTATGTTATAAAAGAGATCTCAAGGTTCATTGCAAGAGGTCAGATTTTGGAGTCCAGTATGATTTAGGTAGGGTGGAGTGAACACACATAATGCAGAGTTCCTAATGAATCTACCATTAATTGTCTTGGGTAGGGTATATGTATGAAATAGTCTTAAATGTTCTTATGTAATTATTAATATCAAAAGAAATCTAAAAAATTAAAGTATGTGCTCTCCTGTGTGTTGTTATGATAGACTATGAGTGAAATTAACAAGTGTAATTTTATTTATCTTTGAAAGGTTTGTTTGAAATATATGATTCTTCTGCTTGCTTCAACTCAATGATTTAATTAAATGCTTAAGGAAGAATTGTAAGTTTGTGATAATGGGCTAAGGATTTGATAAGTAGTGATGCTGTAAATACAATGAAGTTATATGATGTAATACATTGTAAAACATTCACCCATATCAGGATGAAGTATTTTATATGACTGAATGTTTCATGCTTGACTCTTGCCCAATTTGATGAGGCCCTGGCTTATTCATTTATAATTCTCATAGTTTATTGAAATCAAAGAATACCCATTTATGGATTCAAGGTCAGAACACTACTTAATTCATATCTATTCATGATGAGATGCAAATCTCAAAGTTACCAAATGTTCCTACTTAGAGGTCATTTATTTAAGGTTGGCCGAGCCTTTGATAAATCATGTCTAATTACACCCAATAGGGAAAATCCGTGTGTAGAAATATTCTTGAGATATTAGAAATCATATGAACATAAAAAGGAACACCCTCCTTGGTTTCACAGAGCCTAAAGAGTAGGAGTAAAGGCCTTAGGACCTTTGCTCGTTGTGTTGGCTTCCTAGCCTTGAATTTTCTTGAATATAAGGCATGACATCCCTTTAGAGAAGTCCGGGGCCTAGCAAGAATAAACACCAACAAAGCCTAAATAACCCTTTCCCATGAGATAATTCCATACTTATTTTCTATTGGTATAAATAAATGTCTTGTACCTAGCTAATTCACTCACTAGGTAATTAGGGAACATATTCACATTGTTAAGTTTACTTAGGATATGATTTTTTCTAGAAGTCTTAGTTGGCTTTTCTAGAACCTATCTTATCTAGCTAGTATTGCTTGATTCCTAGGTAGTTAGTTTGTTAGTTATCTCATTTAATAGGATTATGACACTTGTCATGATCTTGTCTAATCCTATCTCTCAACCTTGCCTTTATAAGCAAGGCATCTCATGTACATTTATTTTTCAATCAATTGAAGCTTATCCAAGCATATTCAGCCATTAATCAATCTTGCAGTGTGAAGCAAGCTTTCTTGCCATTCTCTCTCTTGTGGAAGTGGTTTTGGTCTAGTAACTATTCCTGGGGGTGTTGGGGAGTCACCATTTACTCTCACATGGTATCGGAGCTTCAGTGTTGCATACTTCTTCCAATATCTAAGGTACCAATCTTGGTGTGAAAATTTTGATGGATGCGAGTTGGGGTCTTGAGAGCCTCACCATTGAGTAAAAGGCATTAGAGAAAGTAAAGATCAGATTTTGTTTCATCAAAATCACATATTTTTTCAAATATGCAAGGGTTTGAAGAAAGTCATTTTTATTGGAGCCGTTTTCATTTTTGCTTCAGATCTCCAATTTCCACTCGTTTACAGGAAAAACGATTTCTAGGTTTTGTACTAGGGTTGAAATTTCAAATGGGTATCTTTTATATTTTTCATATCTTGCAGAGATCTGGAGGAAATTTCTGTACAAAAAGCGGTGCACGTCATTTTTCTCCTGCTAAAGGTTAACAAAAATTCAATTTTTCATCTTCTGCTTGCTAGATCAAAAAATATTTTTGGCTTTCTTTTTTTGTCTACAAACAATGAGTAGATTTTTCAGAAATCAAATCAGAAATAAACTTTTTTTGCTAGAAAACCCGTTTTTTGTAGGCTAGATTTAGTTTTTTTGAAAAATTCATAACTTTTGGCCACGATGTCCATTTTTGGCAAACGAGATATTTGTGGAAAGCTAGTTTCAAGCACTTCACAATGGTGTAGACCATTTTTTTAGGTTTTTTCATCTACAAAAAATTAAGGTTATTTTTTATCATGGAGGTGGATGTGAACATTCATCAATGCATGCACCATTTCCTTTTTTGTGTGCATTAGGTTTGCATTTTATTTGCAATTCATTTCAATTTCAAATTTTGTCTAGTGGGTCTACTGAAGGGTACTTAGATTTTTTGGTAGTTGGAAAAGTGTTATTTTGATAATTGTACTTCATTTCAACTATATTGTATATGCTGATCTCATATTGTATCATTTGAGAAGTGTATCATCATTGTAATCATGGGTTATGCAACTCATCCTTCTATAATAGTTCTGACTAGGGATAATTATGAGTCATGGAAAAAATGAATAATAAAACATTGTAGGTGGCTTAATCTTTTGCCATATCTTTATGGATTCATTGTTGAACCATAAACAACATATAAGAACTTAGTTTGGGGTAATAAGAATGATCATATCATAGGATTTATTGGTTCTACTTTCAGTGTAAGCATCTTTAGTGAGACCTATCATAAGGTCTTCTTTGACATGTCATGCCCACAGACAGTTTGGACCAAAGTTTGGGAGATATTTTGAGATCCACATAAGCCTTGATTCCCAAATGATCATGCTTCAGATTGCCTCATTCCACTTGATGATGTTGATAACATACCTTATGATGATGAGACCTTAGAGGATATTGAATATGATGCAGAACTTGAGCGTCTTGATGATCCAAAGACTTCTCCTATAGCTCCTACTTCTCTAGTTGAGATCACACACTCATCTTCTGTTGATGTGTCATTGAGTGCTTCCATTGATTCATTGCAACATGTATATGACAATCTTCTTGATTGGGATTCCTACTTGACAAACATTTTTTCTTTGTTTGTGGAGTCTCACATTTCATGGAGGACCAATATGAGGGTTTATCTCTCCTATTTGATGACAACCATGAATCCACTATTGTCACTTCATGTTTGTCTTTAGAGCTTATTAAAGATCAATTTCCACTTGTTCCTGGTTTTTCATAGTTTGTTGTGATTGGGCATGTACTTGATTGGATTGTGGCATCATCTTCATCATCCAAGAACTTGGCAACACATAAGAATATTTCAAAGACAAAATCTTCATACATATGGATTTATCTTCCTACAAATTCCTATTCAGCATGGGAAACATTCCTGCAGTTGTACTTGGTGTATCTTCTTCCCAAGGGGAGAAACATTGTTTATAGGCATTGGATTATGTTTTATCCTTAGACATTAACCATAGTTGCAGGTGGTCACACATTGTGGGGGGGATATCTTATCTCTCTATTATCCTCTTATGGGGGTCATTGATTGTATATACACAATGGATGTAGTCCTTCGGGGGTATTATTGATTTCTCCATACATCATGTTTACTTTGTTTTTTTTGTTTTCTCTCTTTTGGAGAGGAGTTTTGTCCCATTGGGTTTTCTCCTTTTCTCTGTTTGTGAGAGATTGATTGCATTGGTTTCATTTGCATTTGTAAATGGGTACCTAACATGGCATTGTAGTCGGGACCCATAGTCATAGTCTTTGCATAGTTTGCATAATAATCTTCTCCCTATATTGCACTTAAAGGGGGGTGTTGGTGTGAATAAATTTTTTGTACCTAGCTAATTCACTCACTAGGTAATTAGGGGACATATTCACATATTTAAGTTTACTTAGGATATAAGATTTTTTCTAGAAGTCTTAGTTGGCTTTTCTAGAACTTATATTATCTAGCTAGTATTGCTTGATTCATAGGTAGTTAGTTTGTTAGCTGTCTCATGTAATAGGATTAAGACACTTGTCATGATATTTTTTAATCCTATCTCTCAACCTTTCCTTTATAAGCAAGGCATCTAATGCACATTTATTTTTCAATCAATTGAAGCTTATCCAAGAATATTCAACCATTAATCAATCTTGCATTGTGAAGAAAGCTTTATTACCATTCTCTCTCTTGTGGAAGTGGTTTTGGTCTAGTAACTATTCCTGGGGGTGTTGGGGAGTCACTATTTACTCCCACATTTTCTCCATGAAGCATAATTTTATGGATTTAGGAGTTTAAATTTGATATTTCCCCATTGTAAGAACACACAAAAAGAAAAATAAAGAAATCAATCACCACAAGATTACCACACCCAAATTACTCAATATTGAATTCCCCATAGAAATATATGATGTGTCACTTTATGCTTAGTGTGATTACAAACGCGACTTTCCAAAAATATCAAAGCTAACTTTATCTTAGTTCTTATAGATGCCAAATTTGGCCACAAACTCAAAGTAAAATTACTATATAGAATGAGATAAATTTAATCATATTAAGAAAAATTAAACAAAAAATTATGTACTTTCTGTTTATGTTGAAAACTGAAAAAATTGAATGATTTAATTTATAAAATGAAATCAAAATTCCAGCATATCATCAATAAAGCCTTTCCAAATGAATAAAAATGAAAAATGTAAATTAAACTATGCAAAAACTAAAATAAATGCATTCAAAGGAAAACTAGCTCCATTGTTTTCCTATTTCACCATGATTCTTGATTTATGCATTTGATGCTCTCAGATTTTTATGAGCACAAGTGCAACAAGAAGCTGCGATGAATGAAAAAGGAAGATTGATAATGTATCCAATGTATGTGATTTTTGGTGAGAAGAATGGCTTTTATAGATGTCCTCACACATTAGATTCATGTTGTGGGATACAAAAATTGAAGTGGGAAAATGCATATTGCAATTAATTGAAATTAATTGAAATGAGAGAGATAATGGGTGGATTTTATGATATGATGTAGGTTTATGAATTTAGAATAAATTGCAATTTTGAATGGATGATATAAATGAATTAAAATCATAGATTAAATGATTTTATGTAATAAATAAAGATGAAATGATCTAATGATTTATGAATTTAGATAAATGATTAAATGGTTTTATGTATTTAAATGATTTAATATACATAGATATTTTAATGATTAATGCAAATGGAGCAATATGAAATGATTTATGGATTAAATGATTGATTATGCAAATGATTAAATGATTATAATATTATTGAATGAATAAATAGTGCTTATAATATTTTAATGATTTAAGTGGATTAATGAAAATAGAGGAAGATATTAAATGAATTAATTAAATAAATAATAATATCAATTTAATTAATAGACAAAAAATAAGACGATTGTGAGGACAAATTTTGAGTGTCTACACTTTCAGAAAAATTGCACCTAAAAATGTTATCATAAGAGCAAGAATGGAGCCTCGAAAGTTTCCAAAATGAGAATGACTCAACAACACTAGTGAGAATATGAAATTTATGGAAAAAATAGGCACACAAATAAAAACTAATTGCACCAATATGAAGATCATGTAATTATACCCAAAATAAAAAAAATTCTAGAAAAAAGGAGGTTAGATGATTGAGTTTTGGCCATTTGAAGTCAAATTGCAAATTTAAAACTACCAATGGAGAGGAGGTAGACTAGAGTGACCTGCTAATGGTCATTTGACTATCAAATTTAAAATAGTCATAGCTGATGATCATTTGGATATAAAATTTAAGATAATCATTCTGATAGTCATTTGACCATCCAATTTAAGATAGTTCTTGATGATGGTTATTTGGTCGTCAAATTTAAGACAATCATGCAAAAATTAAAAAATCACCAAAAAAAAGTATTATATATAAAAATAAAGGTTTTTGAGCCTTCTAAGCATTATGGTAGGGTCATATCTGACACAAAATTCTCCAAAATGATAACTCCTTGTTGGATTTAGCAACCAACCTCCCTCTTTAAACCCTCATAGATCTTACCTCAGATGTTCGATTTGGATGAAATAAAAGGAAAAAATGACTTTCTTGGACTCTGAAATTAATGGAAAGCTCAGATTTACACCAATAAACTCTAATTTGACCAATAATACAAATACACAAAGAGGAAACCCCAAAATATGGTATTTGTTTTAATTTTTTCTAATTCTCTAGATCATCATTCAATGCAAGAGAAGAGCATACTCAAAATTTTAAGATATACCAAGATCTGCAACCTAGATCTCTCAATTATTACTAACAAGACACAATCCTACAAGATTTGATACTATGTTAGTTACCAATGAACTCAAGCCTCCAAGATCAATTTAAAAACAAAAAGACGCCTTTCATAAGAGAGCTATTGCTTGATTATGGGTGCAATGGATTTGATTAAAACCAAATATGATTACATAGATTGAATTAATTTTAATTGATTGAAATGTACATATGATTCCTTGCTTACATAGGTAGGGTTGAGATATAGGACTAGAAAACATTATGATAAGTGTCTTAATCCTAAGACATGAGACAACACACATAACAAATATTAAATGAACTAGGACACAAGAATTAAATGAGTTAAGATAAGATAAGATCTTATAGACAACTAAGACTTCTAGAAAGATTCCTAGGACCTAACTAAACTTAACATGTGAATAAGACCTACTAGGCAAAATAGTTAGGTAAAATACCTAATTCACACCAACAATGACATTATTAGTAAATAATTGAAAGAAACTTGTAGCCATCTAACGATAATTTATACATAACCCAAAAGAGAAATCAAAGAAAATGAGTACTCAAAATCCATATGCAAGAGAATAGACAACATACCCATGAAAGAGTGATTCAATATGTACTCTAGGAAAAGCCTCAAGAGGGAAAATACCAACCTCTAAAAGAATCCATGACTCATGTATTATTCAAAAATAAACATTACAATACATCTTCATAGCCTCCATGAACACCTCTAAAACATCAAGCCTCCTCAATGCATCCTCCATGTGTACAAGTATGTGACCACACATCCCATGCCATGCTTCACATATGCAATCTTTCGAAGAAGACTCAAAACCACAACTAGTCAACCTTAGACAACTACCCTTGTGTTTGTTTTTATATAACCAAGCTCACACAAAACCATCAAGTGGTATTACATAAAACCATGTGAATAAGACCATGAGATTACAAAGCCATGATCCCACATTTAATATTGGGCACTTTATTAAATTACTTTCCTTAATATTAAATAAATACATTTTTACAACTTACATTATGTTCCAATGTTACATACAACATAAAGTGGCCCCAAGAATGTTAACTCCTAGTGATGCAAATACTTCTAGGCCCCCCTATGTGCACTACCCACATAATAATAAATTAAACATTATAAAAATTATGTAAGGTGTAAAACACCTAGTTCCTAACAATAATAGGTATACCTCTAAATTATCATATGCAACTATGATGACCTCTTTTGAGGTAGCATACACAACACCAAAAATGTCTCATGTTATGGGAAGTGTCTAATGAAAGGGTGGGCCTATGTGTTGGAACATATATAAGTCCTTGATTATTATGATTGATTAGGGGATTCATAGGTTGTAATATTCATTTTTCATGAATGCCTAAACCTTTTCATTAGTAATACATATTATTCCATTTGATGAGGAATCAAATATGTATCCTAGAAATATTCGAGGAGAGTATCATTGGTAGTAGGTTCCTCTCTATAAACTCACTGATTTATATCTTCAATGTGTTCCTAATCCAATGTATAGAATATTGGAAGATGGTGGAACCATAGCTCATTACTTTAGGTTTCTAATGAGATCACTACTTAATTATATTATCATGAGTGTGTGGAAAAATATTCATGGATCCCACACTTTCTGTATTGTGTAATTTATATTCACTGCAACCTTTGTCATTGATCTTGATCTTGGAAAATATGGATTCAAGGATAGCAGATGAGGGGATATAGAGGATAACACATTGGGATCGATGTAGGATGAAGATGAGATTGGATTGGAAGTCACAACCTCAATCCTAGAGAAATGGAAAGAATACATAAATGACATTTCAAGTGCATGAAAATAATTGAATGGATGTGGATCAACATATATTGTGACCTCTATACCATTGTGTCGAAACTTCAAGAAAATATGATAATTGGAGGGTACAACCTACATGGTGTAAATCCTTGGGCGACCAAGGAGAAGGTTGTATGGGAGATCAAGATCAATAAAATGAAAACTTGTATACTGAAGTATGGGGCCCACTTGGATGGGAAATGATATGGAGCCTTTCGAGTCTTTCTAATTTTTCATACGCTTTAATTGCTATTGTTTGAGGCTCTAAATCAATAAGAGTAAATCCCACTTGCTTAATGAACTTCATGTACATAGATTCAAGGAAGAACCATTATCCAACAAGATATTTTTTACCTTTATTTTGGTAATGAGAACTTTAATACACAATACATGATCATGCGATGGTTCAATGGGTGGCATATCATTCTAGCTGAATGCAAGATGGTAGATGGATAAAATGTGGCTTACTAATGCTTGGAATTGTGTAGGGTCTATGCCATTAAGAACTTTGGATTCTTGTAAAGCCTTATCAAATATCTCCTTGTGGATGATAGATAATTTGAGAAGATCCATAATGCATATTTGATCAAGGGTCTTCCCAAGATGGTTTAGGAGGTTCTAATGGGAGATTTGGGTTGATGGATTGGATAGGCCTTGAATAGTGATTCTACCAGGTCTAGTGATGACAACACATTGAGGTTATTTGGCTTTTATTTTTATCATGGTCAGTTGGGAAGGTGCTCATGTAATGCACTTAACATTATCAAAATTAAAGGGTATTCTATTATAGTTCATGTTATTGGTGCAATTATTTTGATTGTTGCCTTGGGTATTACTGGATCCAAAATAAAGGTAGAGACATTAAGGCCTTGGGAATATTTGGGAAATGAATTTTGGTATATGCAAGTGTTGCAACTATGAAGGTGTTTTTATTGATGTCAACTGGTTGGCTTTGTCATTGATGTCATGATAATTGGTTATTGGTTGTATATGTCGAGGATATTGAGAAAATTGTAATAGAAAATTTTTGTAGGTATTCTGTGTGTGCTATGGGATATGCTTTGGGATGTGTTGCTATGCTACTAAGAATTTGAGGTGTTGTTCATCATTGCTGGTAGTTGTTGTATCCAAAATTTGGGTCTCTGGATCATTATACAATGGGAGATATCTTCATCTATTGTGAACTGTGTATTTCAGTATGTCTAGCTGTGGTATAGGAGAAATGTAGTTGCTGTGGATTTATTTGTATTTCGGTTTTAGGACTTGCAATTATGAGAATAAGTTGATGAGGTCCTGTTCAAGTGAATTTTGTTATTCAAAGAGATTGGATCAAGTTAAGGTTGTGTGTGCTTAATTTTTTTATGTGTTATACATTGGTGTTGGTTGAACTTGTGTTAAACACTACTCACAAAATTCATTAAAGCTATGTTGAGGCGTTTTGGGACTTATTTAGGTCCTCATTAAGTAAATGTTTATGTCACCCTCATTCTAATTCTATCGTAGAATGTTTTGGTGTTGACCTAATTTAAATTTGTAAATGAAAATGATGTGTGGAAGACCTTGGATGGGTTTCAAAGTTGAAGATGGTATAAATATAACTTGAGATGTTGATGAAAGACAAGATAGATGAAACTATTGATACAAGATAAAAGCAAAATAATGTCTGATGCAAGTTTGAGGAGATCAATGTGAAATTTAACTGATGAGTTTTTGGAGGCAGTGAGTTGAAGGTGTACTCTATCATTCAAGCATGTATGCAAGTGTGTGAGATAATTATGGTGTGGAAATATCTATTACATTGAGATAGTTTTATTTGTATGACAATCCTCTTCTATCTTCTTTGTAATTCTATGGCAGTGAGCCCTCTGGGTAGTAAGCCCTTACTGGACAAGTAAGTCCTATCTTGGTAGTGAGCCTTTGTATTCAATTTTGGAATTCTTTATATTGTGAGTTAATTCTCACCATGGTGTTTCCCTCATTGGTTTTTCCACATTAATCTAGTGTTATTGTGTGTATGGTTTTAGTTCTTCCAGTTTCTACATCTGCACTTAATGATTAATCATATTAGTAGAGTAAATAATTTATGAATGGTTATTTATCTAACTTTTTGTGAAAGTTTTAAAGGTTAAAATTGCTACAAATGATTCACCCCCCTCTCAGTTATCTTGTTCAACAATTGGTATCAGAGGTTGGTTCCTTGGAGAAGAGCTTAACCCCTTAAGGAAGGTCTAAGATGACAAACAAGATAGTTATTGAGTGTCTTAAGTTTGATAGCACCAACTACACTTTCTGGAAGGAAAAGATGGAAGGATATCTGGAATATTGTGGATATGATGTTGAGAAATATTATAAGACTCCATATACAACTTCGACTAATGGTCCAAGTACTGCTAATGAGACCAAGGTGCATGAAGCAAATAATAAGGAATTTTTTTATTTTGAAGAATAGTCTTTTACATTTTGAATAAATTAAAGTTGTAAATCTGAAGACTACTAAAGAGGTTTGGGATGCATTAGAAAAGATTCATGAAGGAGATGGAAAATTAAAAAAATAAAAGTTACAAAACTTGGAGGCACAACTCGAGATCATGCGAATGACTGAAGATGAGAACATTAAATCTTATGTACATAGAGTGGATGAGCTGGTAAGTGGAATGTGAGAACTTAGTGCAACAATTGATGAATATAGGATAGTAATGAATATTCTAAGAACTCTCCTTGATGCATATAGTGAAAAGGTATATTCTATTGAGGAATTTGTAGATTATAAGATCTATACTAAATATTGGTTGTTGGGTACTCTAACATCATTTGAAATGAGAAAGCCTATCTTGAGAAATGGATCAAAGACAAAAAATTCTTTTAGGGTTACAAAAGTTGAAGATCCGGATGAAGAAAACTTAGATGAAGTGGAAGTTAACTGTTATCAATAAGATATGCACCCTATGTTAAATTTGCAGAAATCTAACTATCTATTGACACATGGAAACATTCTTCAGATGTGGGTGATTTGAATGAAGAAGGAATTTCCAAAGTGAGTTGGTTCTCCGAATGATAAATCTATTCTAAATGATTGATTGAGGAAATGAGTTAGAAGGATGAACTATAATTAAACCTATGACTTAGAATAATTTTCAAGATTTAAAAGATGACTCTCATTTTTACCCACAAACAGTTCTTAGAAACAACAATATTTCATAACCTCTCATGAACACTCAACACATAAATGATTTGCATTAAGATTCAGATTTTAAATACAACATGCAACCGATATGTTATGAAATTTCTACATCATACTGCCATTCTAGGAAATAACAAGGATTCTAAAAATAGGAATCACAAATTAACATCAAACTAAAACTATAAATAGACACAAAATTGAGAAATAGGAATCATATTTTTATTAAATGAAGGAGTATCAAAGTCTGAGTACAAATTTTGCTTACAAAACTCTTTGTTTCAGCATGAGAAGAAGAATCAATAATTTTAACTAAGAAAAAATCTAAGTTTTTCTTCAAGATAAATCACTAAAACTCTAATCCGAGCTCAAAAAGAAAGCTCAAGGAAAACCACCTAAAACTACTCCAAAATGTGGCATAAAAGTGGAAAACTCACACTTTTTGCATTTGCATGCCATAAGGCTTCTAAAAATAGATGAAATCTACTCTAAAAGCAAATAAAACACTTCATCTCTTCTCCATGCAACTCAAATTCGACCAAAGGAAAAGTCAAACTTATTTTATCTCATAACTGCTAAAAATAACAAGAAGAATAAAATAATTTATAAATTATTGCTTTATCTTATGCTTTACACACATGTAGTTTTCACAACTTGATTTATTTTGCAATACAGATTGAAAATATTTGCAAAAATAAAACCTTATATCTCCAATTACAAACTTGATTTTTCTCATAAAAAATCATAAAAAATACAAGGCCATCTCCATTAATGAATATTAACTAATTTTCTTAAAAAAAAACAATTGAAAAAATAAATGCCAAAGTTATGAATTTTAATCTAAGGCATGAGTAATCTCAATATCTATATTTAATTGATCTCTCTCCAAATCAATTAAAAAAACCCTAAAGTATTTAGCCTTTCTTCATTTAATACTAAGGCATAGAAATAAGTATTGATTTTAAAATCAAACTCCCTAAGTATTAATCAAAACCTAAAATCATTAAAGCCAAGACTTATAAAGTCTTATGAAATTCCTAGAAGGCTCGACCTAGGCATGAGAATATTCAGCCACTTAAGGTATTATGCTTAGGTTTGATTTAAAATGCAAAAATTAAAATGACCCTAAGTTCGAATTAGGGCTATCATGAACAAAACCAAGACAAAAAACCTAATGTTATTTCATTTCCACTTTGTCACTTTGGAGAGTTTGGCTTTGCCTGGGAGAAATGCACCGCCATGACGAAAGCTAGGTTTTCACTTGCAAATGCCTTGAAGTCTCAGATTTTTGTCTTCAAATGGTTGAATCCCATGACAGAGCAATGGTTAAGTCAATTTTTGACACTATCATAGCATCTCACTATGTTTTGAAAGGCAAGAATGACCTCTTAAGGCTACGACTTCTCTTCCTCTATCTCTGATTTCTTTGTTCATTGATCTTTTGTCTTGTTTTATCTCCTCTTGGCCGGTGAGTTCGACCCTTGTATCTGGAATCTCCATTAGAGCTTGGCCATGGCCTATCTATTCTTCTATAGGCATGACAAGGTAAGCTCTCCACTCTATTGTGCTTTCTTGAAAAAAAAAAGCTTTAGAAGCTTATGATTACAATAAAAGATTATTGTTTTTACAAACAAAATGGAGACACAATACATGCCATGCCATATATGTGTGATCTGGGAATTCATGAATAAAAATCTCTGCATTTCTCCTTCTTTGTTTTCAGATTTTGACTTCTATACATCAAACTCAAAATGGGTTTTCATTTTTTCAGTGATTTTGTAACTGAAACTCTTCCTCTAGGCCGCGACCAATGCATGCTTAGATTGATTTTGTTTATTGAAAATCTGCATTTCAAATGTCAAAGTATTTAAAGAATGCTTTTAGAGAAAAATTCTTGCTCCATTTTCCTATAAATCTCTTCATGAATGGACTCGACCTCGATGATTTTTGTATGTAACTGCATTTCCTGAAAAAACTCTTACATGGGTAAGATGGAAATAGCGAGAAAACATCATTTTTGTAAAAACCCCTTTGTGGGTATTCAATATTTTGAAAGAAACTTCTTTATTTCTATATTTTAAGATCAAATCCCAACATGGGTACTCTGCAATATGAAGAAATCTGCACTTTGAGTTAAAACCCCCATGTGGGTATTCCCTGTAACTTGAATAAATCTACATTTTGAATTAAGACATTTTATGGGTATTTGTGAAAATGTAAGAATTTTTTTTTGTAATCCTATAGTAGCATGACACTTTACAAATTATAACCATTTAAAAATGAACACCACCCTTTGACTGCATTGAGAATTTTGAGTTGATAA